>VWZV01000554.1:262-90355 GCA_013397155.1 Irena cyanogastra
AAGCTTAGTTTGGATGCTGAATCTTAAACCTTTTGTTTATAAGTTCTTATCAGTAAAGCCTTCAAGGTAAGCTTTGTTCCTGGAGTTTTGATCTTGTCTATGTGACTTCAATTTTGAATGTAACAAGACTTAAGAAAAAAAAAAGTGGAACTGAAAATGGCTTAATGTGTTTTATGGGTTTTCTGACACCAAATTATTATTACTGGTCCCCTGTTGACACTATTGCACAAAGATGTTTTAAATGCAACTTCAAACCATTTGATTGAGATTTTTCTATAACAAAGTTAAACCTCCAGATGTTTGTCAATAACCTCCCTGTAATTTTGAGAGACCCTAAGAGACAAGAAAACACAAACATTTAATGATCTGAACTGAAAATAGATCTCTCCACTGAGATGGTCAAACCAAACCCTGCAAACATTTGCATGTACAGAAGGATTCATATGAGATAATGATTCAGTATTTAAGATAGATGGGTAATATATAAAGATAAGGGACAGTCTTAAAATTAAATTTTAGAGAGGAATTAGTGATTGATAGTGTGGCATAAATAACAGAATTAAGAATGTCTGCTTTACATACTGCTAGGTGATTACTTTTTTTTGAAATTTCTTCCTCTGAACCACTCACTTGGAAGGAAAGAGGAGAACTGAAATGAGAAATGACTTCATTTACATGCTTGCAGAGCTGTTTCTCTGTATTGTGATAGTTCTGTACACAGTAATCAACAGCAAAATCAGAGACTAAAAAACAACCTTAAAAGTCACGCAAATTTGCAAAAATTGCAACGCTATTTCCATGTCTGAGAATGTGGTAGATTACTTGATACTGAACAGTGAGTTAGAATAGCAGCAGATGTGAGGGATTCTTTAAACTAATAAAAACCTTATTTACTAATTATTTGACAGACTGGTCTTGAAATAGGGACTTCAACTTGCTTTCCATTTAAGTTGATAAACCTTTAAGACTGGGTTGTGGTTTATAACTCAGTTTTTTTAAACTAATACCTCACATAGGTGTGTCAACCTTATATATATGAGTGCGCTTTTATTCCAGAAGAAAACGTTTACTTTGTTGTCTGTGAATATGTCATACAGATGATATTTTGCTTTTGAATTTTAATAATTCAAAATTATTGAATTATTAAATTATTGAATTATTAAATTATTAAATGCTACCGCATTACTTCATTTCCTGCAATACCCTGATGACAATCCCTGCATACCTCTGAACAGAATGAAGTACTCTGTGGACACCTTTGTTTCTTTTCTTTGTTGTTAAAAGGAGTCTGAAACAAAGAGCACACTAGGTACCTAGTTTTTAGGCAATCACAGTTACAGAAGAAGAAATTCTTCATTTGTGCACAGAATTTAACCTTCCACCAAATCACGTTCTAATTAATTTTCTTCAGGATAGTTTTTGTATTTTTGTACTTTTTGTAAAACATCTCTGGTTAAGTTTATACATATATATCCTGTGTGCTTCTGCATTGGCATTTCCAAACTGGAGTCAAACCAGAGCCCTTTTCTCCTGTCACTTTTTGTTGTCTTTTCTTTTGTGCTTTCTATGAACCAAGAAAAAGGAAAGGCTTAATTCATTTACATTCATGTTATTTCACAACAATGTGAGGATAAACAAGACAGTGCAACAGGTAAGACATGGATGGGAACCTAGCTAAATTTTTCCCAGAAAAGGACAAGGCAGCAAGACAGCAGCTGAGAAAGGCTAGTTCAGTTCCATCAGAACGTCTGCTAGCAGGAAAGAGAAACTGCATAGGAGGAGTGAAGGGTGGTTGAAGGCAGTAAAAAATATTCTGTTCTGTTAGTGTAGCCAAAAAATCCTATACAATAATTTCAAAAAGCCCTCAGTGAGGTCATGCCAGTATCAGCTGACAGAAAACCTGATAAAAGAGTTAGTCATCTATGCTGACACCTCTTTCCCAGCTTCTAAAGGAACTGATTTACTAAGAAATTTCTATCTGTTTTGGAGATGCTGTCCTGAAATTAGAAGACAGTCCAGTCTTGGGAACTGTCTAAATGCCTACTACCTGATCATTTTTGGGGAAGAGTTTACAAGTCTAAGGTTGCAAAAAGCAAATTTGAATTTCTGTTAACATACAGGAGAAAACAATCAAGGAAGAAAAAATACCAGCTACCAGTAAACTTAAGACCAATCAACAGAGAGATGTACTTGAAGAATACTTATGAGGTGTGTAAACCTATGTCTAAATCTCTTCCACTTTCTTTGAGCTTCATAGCTGCGGTTCATATGATCTGCTTTTAGATATTCTGTAATTTTAGACAGCTAAAATGTGCACATCATTCAAATTAGTCACCTTGGGCTACCTTTGTGGTTAGAAAAGAGAAGTATAACATATTTTTGTTAGGACTGTTGTGGTTTACTCAGATCATGCATATTATGAATAAATCACCCTCTAGAAGTACAGGTCTCTCTCCACTGGTAACAGTTCATGACATTTGGATAGATCATATTTGGAGAGCTACAGGTGGCCAAAAGGATCATGAGGCATGCCTCCAAATCCCCTTCGTGTCCTGAAATACCATGAAATGTGTTTGTTTGCTGGTGCTCAAACTTTGCTCATTGAAAAGATCATGAAGTATTCCATACTATAAAGAATGTATGTGTTACTTGGAATGTCTTTTGAAGAAAATGTCTTGTGAGAACATGCCAGTATATTCTTAGTTCAGCTAATCCTCTCTTACATCATTTTATTACAGTGAAGGATGATTTCTGTCTATAAATTCATTTAACTTCTCAAATAGTTACATTCCACAAAGACAAAAAGGAGAGAAAAGCTATTGTTTTTCATCCTGACTCCAGCTAGATCTATCTAGCTATGTGATCTTCTGAGCTCAATTTTTTGTTGCCAGCCGTACTCCAAAGACAGATACTCTGAGACAGGGAATTTGTGAAGGATAATTGGCAGATATGAAACTATTTAGTTCATAGCTGTGACCTGTGAAGTATGTACTTCTTTACTGATTTAGAATTTTCCCATGGCAGGCTCTACCAACCAATTGAAGCTAACAGCTTGCCAATAGAGAAAATTTAAAGGATATGAGTATCACTTTTTAGGCTTTTTTCCCGGTCACTACCAAAAATCAAAGAAATCATCTGAGGCATAACCATAGAAATACACTGGCTTAATTTATAAGAACTCATTCTGTGAAATGATTAAAATGGACTTTTGTAGTCAGAGGGGAAACAATGCAGAAGTGATTAATAATTCTTTAATAAGAAAAAAATCCTGGTTTACTAATAGCTTTTGTGTGGTTAATTAAAGCTCTGATTCACTAAAACCAGTAACCTTTTAGAAAGTGAATTCCACTCTGTATGATGAAAGCAGGATTGGGAAACAGTGAAGTAATCGTGTCTTCCCAGATAGGAATAGACAGTGGAGATTGTACAGGCTGTAAAAATCATTGTTCCTATGATGTGATACCTTAATAGCTCTACACAAGATTTCAAGACTATTTAGTCAGTTAAAGGGGAAATACTTACAGACATAATCAAGAAAAACTTCAGACTTTTGAAAACTCCTAGAGAGCTCTCAGCAACAGATTCTGGATAGCAAACATAAAGAGAAGGAGTTCTGGGTCACAGTATCCAGAATGTTCCAAACAGAAAATTTAATTCTTGTTTCCCTTCTCAAAATATTAGTCCATTTTTCAAAGTGTTTTCTCTCTATATATGAACTATAAAATTACTTAAATCACTTGGATGGGCATTTGCTTTTACCTGGCCAGTTCCCCAAAAGCACTGTTTAGGGCCGAGTGATACTGCTTAGTGAGCAACTTACAATAGTGAGCTTACTTAGCGAGCACTACAATAATTTAAGTGCTTTTCTGGACACTATCATTTAACCATATCTGTAAACTTTATTTCAGCTGAAGTCTCTGTTACACTGAGGCCAACAGAACCATTTCAATCCAGGCCTAGGAGAGTTCCAGTGGTGCAAGTGCCAACTACCAAGCAGCTGAGCCAAGAGAAGAGCAGTTGTGATAAAATAGATGGTAGAAGAACACACAAATGTGGAGGCCATGGGAAAAGAAAAGAGGAGGTGAAACACTACAGTTCTAAATAATAAAGAAAATCAGAAGAGCGTGTTGGCAATTGAAAATAAATTATCTATATGTATATATCTGTATCTATGCATCTCTATATATCAAGACACATACACAGATAAATCACATAGCAGTGTATATATATGTCATACATAGAGATAAATATAATCTATATTCGCTATATAGATTGTGCATGTGTGTAAACTCTCCCTGTGTCTCTGTGTATGTGTGTGTGTGTATATAGATGCATATATATATGTATGTACATATGTATAAGGAGAGAGAGGGAGAGAGAGAGGGAGAGAGAGAGAGAGAGAGAGCAAATGGGCTACTGCACCAAACAGGCTCACACCAATTTACATAATGAAGCTAAGCAGGATTCACAATTCTAGGAATACAGAAGTTTGAAACTTCAAATCTGTTATATAATCACCACTCCAGCTTCATGTATGACAACCTACACTTCTGTCAAATAGTACCTAGGGCATACAGAAGTTCAGGTCTCCCTGCTTTTGGAGGGGACCTTGCTCTGCAGTGGAATCATGCGCTGCTGGTTTTGTTCCTACAGAAGCCTTAATCCCAGCCAACAAGGACAGGAGAAGAAGAAACTCTTTGTGCATCAAAGGAAACTGCTTTAAACATGTTCTACTCTCCTGCTGCACAGTCACAGTTTGGATTAGGAAATGATAGGCTGTAGGCAGCCAGAAGTCAGAGCTGAGTAAATTTTAAAAATCTTTAAAAGCAAAGAAGAAAGCTTAGAAGCTGTGCATAATTTATACCTATCTATCATTTTCCATCTCCTGATAACCCAGAATTGTGAACCCAGGAACTAAAGTGACTGCTTAGGAACATCATTGCAGATCTGTGTCTGATAGCTGTTATTGATTTAAACAATTTCAATTCATTTTGTTCTAACCTCACATATAAAACAATGGCACCCAAAAGGCTTTTGTATTACTTTTCAGTGAAATAAACACTTTTCACAATTTCTAAATGCAACATTAATCTTGTTCCAGGATATTCCTAAGGCTGACAACTTTTCATTATTATTCTTATCACAGAGTATACAGTGAACTAAGCTTTAAATTAACTACAGGCAGGCTTGAGTCGCAAGAATGAAGTCAGAAATTTGCTAAAGTTTCTTGCTGCCTGGATACAGGGATTTTTTTCTTATTCTTTAATGAAATAAGAAAGATTAGAATGAACTCATTGTTTACATGGGAAAAAAAGCATTCAGAGTTTTATTTTAATTCCTATATGTTTAAAATCTTTGCCCTGTTTCTTACAGTTAGTTTTTCTTCTCATCTGTGAAGTTACCATGGACTAAACAAAAGTGTGACTAGAACAAATTGTATTCAGCATAATTTTAATTTCCTTAATTTATTTTATTGCAGTACACTTTTATTGCATTAGTCTATAAAAGTCAGTGATTTAAATGTTAATAAATGTTTAGGTGTATATTAAAGGTAAATTCAACACATAAAATAAAAAAGTTGAAGGTCCATGTGAAGTGAAATTACCAAGTTCTGTCATATGACAAAACAAGTTCTCTTAATGACAATAAAAAGGTAACCCAAGAACCACATTACTACTTATGTTATTCCTTGAACCAAGTTTATTTTTAACTAAAATTTCTTTTACCATTTCAGAATAAGTATTTGTGTCTAGCAAGGGTTTACATTCAATGTTTATTTTGAAATGGGATGTTTGAAAAAAAAATGAAAAAACATCAGCATAAGGCAAAATTTTCTCTTCCAAATTGCCATTCGCAACCAGTCTTATCTGTAGATAAGGTTACATGGCCTTAGAAATGGACTTTTGTCATGCTGAATTTCTAAAAAAGACCTCACCAAAAGTTGTGTACAGGTGCACAGATATGGAATTTGGAGGAAACGCCCACATGCAGAGGACAATTTAGAGATGAGAGCATGTTCTTATGTCGTGGAGATAGAATTTATTTTTCAACAGTCCACTGAATAAAAAGCTAGCTTGCTTTTACCACAGAAGCTTTCTGTGTTGCTATGCAGCATAGAATACTTGAAAGACTTTTTGCTGAATCATAATTAACCATAGAAAAGGCTCTTTTTTGCTTAAAATTATACTTATGAACTTCACAGATTATAGTTTTCAGACATCTCAAGGAAATATTGTTTATATATATCTATAGCTATATATATATATCTATGTATATAGCTATACATCTACCTCAGATAAGGAGAAAAAAGATAATGCAAAAATAAATTGTCTTGGTTTTTTATTAATACTATAACCAAGATACAGTAAATCACAATAATTTAAAAAAAAAAACAAACTAGTGTATTCTTAACAGTAATAGCATCACTCAACCTCTTTGCCAAAGATGGCACTCACCAAAGAGATTGTTCATAAATGCTTTTTAGGACTGAAATTATTATACCACTCATGGTACAAATTTTTGTCTCTATTGTATTAAGGGTATAACACCATTACACATTTCCTTTCTGTAGTTCTCCTCACATGAAAATTCTGAGTTATTTTTGGAGGACTGGATTCAAAATGTACCCGTTTTAATTGCACCAGCTCACCAAAAACATTACCACACAAAATTGCCTGGGAGCTGAAAAGTGTGGTTTGGAAAGTGTTTCCTGTTGTGACAGGCACTTGCTAATCGTGTCTTGCTGGTTTGTGTGCAATAGAGTTCCTACTGCTAACAAGTTCAACTACTGAGCAGTTCAGCTGAAATCCATTTGACAGCAAAGTCTGCCAAAGGAGCAATTTTAGAACAATGAGTTGCCAAATGACAGCAGGCAAAAAAAGGGATATAAAAAAAGGATTTTTATTAAATGAACATAAACTGAAAGACAAATCCAGGAGAAACAAATAGCTTAGGTGACTAGAAAATGTTTTAACAACTGTATATAACCCAATGTGTTTTATAAAATGGTAGTAACTGTAGAATCAACATGTTGATACACCAAGAAGACCCAGAAGTTTCAGAACTAAGCCAGATCTCTTCTTATTTTCCTTTAGTTTGACAATCTGACTTTTAGTTATCTGTTCTATCTTTGGTTTCTGATTAGGCTTCAACCTGGTACCTTTACCATTCCACACTAGTACTTGAAGGGATGCAATTCTGCTAATTAGTTGCAATGATGGCCTCTTGTGGTGTCAGCACGGTCTCTGCTGATGCCTCTGCTATATTGTGGGATGTAACCTCTGTTGACACAAAAGCTGTTTGCTCTCCATGCTGATAATGAATCTGGAAACGTGCTCTCAGGTGCTGCCTGAGTCTGCCTACCAGAATGCATGGGATCCTGCCTGCCAAAGCTCATCTTTGGCATCTCTGTGTTAGCGCATCAGTTCTGGCCCAAAGCCCTGCAGAGAGTAAACAAGATAACTGCATGGAGACGAAAAGGTAGAGATTATTCATGTCTATATTCAGAACTGGTCTTTAAAAGACTGAGTTTCTGTATTCAAACTCATTTGTCTAGAAGTAGTTATGTTCCTAAATGGTCCAAGAGTTGAAATTCTCTGGTCCTCAAACACTGGGGATCCATGACTGTTCAGTGAAAATACTAGGCAAAAGCTAAAAACTTATGACTGACTTTGACAAACCTAGACAATTCATCTGATGTATTCCACTTGTGGCAATACCCTCTGAAGAGATGAATCTCCTTATGCCTTGCCCAAGAACCCTGAAACACAGAGAGTAACAGTGCTGAGTGACAAAAAAATCATGTTAATCTGGGGAATATGTGAAAAGATGTAATGGAGGCTTTCAAGTCGGCAGACGTGGAAAAGAAAAAAAATCCAGTTTAATGGCATTATTGCTTCACCAGGATTAGAGGCCAATCTGGCTGCAGCCTCAGAGCTCACATTCACATCATAGCTCATCTGGGCCCTATAAGGGAGCATAAAGTTACTTTTGGCACAAGTAGTTCTTGTATTCCCCAGGGTATCCCTTTTATTAAATTTCAGCCATCTGTTTTGCACCCAAGGAGACTAGACCTTATGAAAAGCTACATATGATGACTGTTAAAGAGCAAACACACAGACCTCCTACTTACCAAAAAGGACATTTTGGAATTTGTTTTGTCTTCTGACAGTCAAACAACATAGGTCACATTCAAGACCAGCAGAAAAACAGTCAGGAAAGGTTAGTTCCAGTGACTAATGAGATTCAGTATAAGAATTACCAGCCAACATTAATATTTATTTCTGTGCTTCTTGCTAGAATTTCAGGACAGAACTCTAACTAGCATTTCTACATTTTTAATATTTCTTTTAATGAGGAGAAGAAGACGAAGATAAAACCAATCTGAAAAATTTGCCTTAATCGCTTCAGAAACCACGGACAATTCTATGATGATAGCAGGACTACACATGCTTTTGAGTGATTTTCAACAATCTCTTCATAGCTCCAGGCATTACTCTGCTGGGCTTGTTCGACAACAAGCCATGGGGAAGCAGTGATTTCACAGAGGGCTCTATTTTTTTCTGCTGGATATCAAATTTGGAAAGTGTCTTAATTCTACAATTGACAATGGAGTCACCTTTTAATCTGTGACTATTACTCAGAAATAGTTAATATATGCAGTTTATTGAAACATGGCTAAAATTAGTGTTGACCTTTGTAAAGCATGACTTTATGTCATGGTGAAAATAAGCCCCTAATTCTATAAATTGTTATTATGAGCAAGCTATAAATAAGAAGCAAGATGAAAACTGTTCTATTTTTGGGATGTGCCAATTTACAGTGACTGAAGCTCAAGCCATCAAAAAATTATAACCAAATACATGGAGTTTCAAGTTCCATAGGAACATCAACATTTCACATTACAGGAATAAGCATGCTAACAGGTTTCTGCTAGAGTGTAATTTTACAACAGCTTAAGGAATGAATGAGCCTCTACAAACTAGAGCTAAATCTTAATGGAGGTGTGTTCATGTTAGCATGAAAGGTGTTCATCTTTTCTAAGCATGGTTTATTCCTGGAAGAGGAGTTGACTACTCATATCAGAATACTTTCATTCTAAAAGTACCATCCCTTAACTAGAATTGTTGGTGGCTTTAAAAGTTGGTCAAAAAATTCTGTTTACTGTAGGAAAGAAATGCCACTTGTATGCTGAATGATGCGATAAGACGAATGCGCTTTCGTTTCCTAAACTGACTGTTAAATTTTCTATTTATGGACTTAATAAACCCCAATGTTGTGTGGTTTTTTCCTATAGAAGTAAAGAAACCTAAATTTGGACATTAAAACATTATGAGGGAAGCCAACAGTTAAAGGTACTCCAAAAATCTTATAAAATAAGCAGTGCACTGAATTATCTATTTTTTAAAATACAATGCTCAGTAGTGAAAAGTTGATGACATTCTGTGTAGGAATAAAGCCATATAAATTTAAAGGAAAAGTTAAGCTTTTTATGCAGCCCATCCACAAGGAAATATGAAGGTGACATTGTTTACCGCCATCCATCAGTGAGAAATGAGGCAGTTTCACAGAAGCATAAAGCACAATAAGCACTGTAAATCTCCACGTTAGGTTTTACACATATATTAAGTGTTGATTAGTGGTTCAAAATTATTTGCTGGCAATATTTAATCGTTTATGGCCTGTGATCATGAACTTTTTTACTTAATATCTTTGAACCTCAAGTGAGCATATCTGTAATTCTGATGTTAAAATATGATATGAAATTAATATTTCAAACTCCTAGTATTAACATCTGAGCTTTTAAACCTTTTGAATATTCCTAGGACATGGATTATAAGGGAAGGGAGCTTAAAGTTAACAGTTAAAAGGTTCAACATGCTAAGTGACTGTTAAGTGCCTTCACTGCAGTTCACTGAATTCCTGATTAAACAAAGAAGTGTTGGCCCAGATGAAATGCACTGTAGAAAGGCAGTGTCAGAATGATGGAGGCGTGAGTGGTAGTAGCCAGATCTGAATTTAGAAGAAATAAATTCTCATTTCTCTGCAGGCAAAGAAAGCTCAATGAGGCAGTAGCTTCTACTCATGTTTCCAATAGCAAACAGAAGCCCAGTTTCGTTATCCCTGTTAATCAGTGATAAGCATAGACCTTCAGACAGGGAACCTGCTATTTTATCTTGCAGATTTCACTGTGTGATGTTGCTCTGACTCTAATGTAGACTCTCATCTCCCCTTTGTTTAGAAACCAAGTGATGAAGCTGCAGTTCCAGTGGCAGCAGCACTGCAATCTTGACCCACCGCAGATGACAAGGCTCAACAACCCTTCCCATCTCCATCTCACCCTATATGCAGCAGCCACATCTTGAGAAGGACAAATAGGTTTGTGACCCCTCACACTAACACCAGTCAAGGTAAAAAAAAAAAACGATCCAGGTCCTGAACTTGCTCCACAGAAGAAGACAAGTGTTTTGTGAGCACTCTAATCACGAAGGCCAGTTTGACAATGAATCACTGTGCCTTCCTTTGTCACCCGTTTCCCAGAAAGCTGACAAGTCTCATGTTACCACAGGGATTTCCCCAACAAAACCACCACATTCATTTTTCCATCAGGGCACAAGTTTGTTCACAGGACTGCCTTCTCCCGGAACATATCTTTTAAAAATTACACTTTGAAAGTAGCAGTGCTGGCTCATCTTTTTGAGTAAGAGACAATGCATGTTTGAAGTTTATTTTGTTCATGTACTACTGGGATTGTAGAAAGAGGATAGAAAGTCATAAATAGTGAGGGCATCAAAATGCTGTGGCAGGACTGACATACCTTGCAGTTGAATACAACCGAACATAGACTGCAGATCATCAGGTGTCTCATACAGAATATTGAGTATGAAACTGAAAATTCTGTTCTACAGTGATACGTAGATCTGGATTTTTCCAGATTTTTCCTATTTTTAATACATATTTCTTCATGGTATGCACTGGACCACAGAATATCTGTGGATATTCTTCTGGGAAAGAGCATAAGAACTGATCATAATTGCTTTCTTCAATTGCTGTTTATTCCTGCTTTCACTGATTACAGCCACTTTGCAATGTCTCACCCTGAAATAAGAGATGCATTTTTCTAGTACCACTTTTTATGACATTTTGCTATCTTTCAGAAAGATTTTTGACACTTATGGGAATTACAACCAGTGCAGAGAGAACAGTTACAGACCATGAGGGATGAAGATATATTTCAGATCTGTCAGACCTTTCAATTTTTGCAGTTTAGAAATGAATCATCTGTACTTGAAAAACGAAATAAAATTGCTGAGATAAGCATGAATCTGATTCTCCATAAACAAAAAATATTGCAGAAAAGTGTCAGGACAGTAAGAGTACAAGAGCAAATACCTGTTTTGTGAACACACATGTTTTGCAACATTTTCACCAAAGCATGAAAATCAAACAAAGTTAATTCCATTCCGTTATGTCAGATTTATAGCCCAAATCTCAAAAAAGTGAATCCAGAATCCATTTGTGTGTTCCCATTTTTGCATAAGGTTATCAACATGTGCATGCATGGGAGAATTTCATTGCATATTTGTTTTGCAAAGCCTCAAGTATATAATTTCAAACTAGCTTGGACTCGAATTTTTAATTCTGAAAGCCAGTGCTTGATCTTCTGGGTGTGTCAGCATGTCTGTGTGACACACATCAAGACTTTTTCTCCTTTGAATGCTCTGCATTACGAGTAGAAGTGTTCATTAGCACTAGAATCATACATTACTTTTAGAGGCAATTAAAATGTTTTGCTATTAACTGTGAATCTGTAGTTGCATGTACTGATGTATCTAGAGATAACGTGACATTTATAGAAATAATGTGACAGCACTTGAAATACCAATGGAACAATCTCCACAGTTGGTCTCACGGACTTGTAGAATAGATAAAAATATGGGAAAAATCTCTTGGTGATGACTAAGGAAATTTAGGTGTATTCCTATATATTATTAAATTGACTATACTCTTTTTATCTATATGCTCACAAGTGTGTCACTGCACTGACAAAACCACTGTACCATGATTTCTTCCCTGTCTTACATTCATTAGCTAGGATTTACTTGATTTTCTTTTACCACAAATTGTTGTTCATTTTTCCTGCTTCTGATCTTCCCCCTCACTTTTCCCTCCATTCACTTGCTTTTTTCTTGGGTCTTTCTGATCTTCTGCCTTTTGAGCTTCTCACACTGCTATTTTTTCCATGTCTCTTCCTATGTTTAGAAACATTTTTCATTCCTTGCTCATGAAAGCCTTGTCTCCTTTTTCTAAAAACCAATTTCTTTTATCAAGACTACGGTATTTTTTATATTAGAGACATTTTTAGTATCGGATGATAAAATTTATTAATTTATACAAACTAGATCTGTAACGAATATATTTCACTTATTTTTCTGGAGAAGTAAGCGTCATAAGGCTTTGATGTACCTAAAAAAAAAAGGTTCATGTACAAGAATTTCATAGAAAGATGGTTCTTCTTCAGTTCTTCTTCCCAGCACACAATGGAGAAAAACGAAGATATATTTTAAATGGACAGGAAAAGGTGCAGAGAGATACAAGTCTCTGATTCACTTGGAATAAACTTGATTGTCAGCTTCATTCTGCAACATTATTTTAAAGCCCATCAAGATGACTTTACACTCAGAATTGCAGCAAAATATTTATTATATCATGGATGTTTACTAGATACTTACAGTATCTGTTGCTCATAAGGCACAAAAGGATAAAATTCATATTTTTAGAGGAAGTAGCAGAAATAAATTAAATCTGGATGTGTAGATTGAAAAAAAAGTCAGTTAAGCAAACAGACTGATATATATATATATATATATATGAATTGTGATTCTGTCAATGTAAGCATTACAGATTATTTCAGTATGACTGTATGGGAACCCTACAAAAGAAAAGCAGCATTGAGGAGGACAGCATGCTGGAAAAGTACAGGAAACTTCCCTAGCACAATAATATCACCCTCATTCTTGTCCCTGAAAGATTCTCCTTTGTTACATGTCCATTGGACAGCATACTCAGACATTAATTGGGTTGCAATGCTCATTCCTACTGTGTTCACATAGAACATTAACTACAGCCTGCAATGGCCATTTTCAGCTCCACATTAATATTCATTATGTGAACACAGAGTATTTTGCTGATGCTCTAAAGAGATATTCTTTTTCTTAGCCAAGATTCCTATTTAGTGCAAGTAAACCACTAAAAGCCATTTCCTTTGTTGAATTGACAAAGACTTAGTTAATATAGAAAAAAAATGATGACCATTTTACACCAATGATATTGCTTAATTTTTAAGATTTTGTTATAGCTCAGATTTCACATTCCCATAGGGCAAGAGATTTTACAAAAATATACATTTTTTGTTTTAAAACAGTGATAGTGCCTGAGATCTTCCAGCCATTCACAGTATTAAACTACAGTTAGCTGATGAGTATTGGATTAGTTTCGAAGATGGGTAAACTGAAATATGAAGTACTGATATTTTCAATCAGAAGTAATATAGTAATCAAATCAAGAAAGGTCTTTAAAGTTCTATGCAGACACAGAGGTAGCTCTTCCTATGACTAATCTAGTTGTCATAGAATAAGATGAGTTGGAGGAGACCCAGTAGGATCACTGAATCCATCTCTTGGCCTTTGGCAGGATACTCCAACAATCACGTCATATGCTCAAGAGCATTGTCCAAATGCTTCTTGAATTTTGTCAGGCTTTGTGCTGTGACCACTTCCCTGGGGAGACTGTTTCAATGTCCAAAAATTCTCTGGGTGAAAAAAACTTTTTCTGATATCCAACCTAAACCTCCGCTGATTCAGCTTCATGCTTTTTCCTTCAATCCTGTCACTGGTTATGAGGGTAAAAAAGTCGGTACCTACCCCTCCACTTCCCCTCATGAGGAAGTTGTAACTGCAATGAAGTCACCCCTCAGTCTCCTCTTCTCCAGACTGAACAGACCAAGTGACCTCAGCCACTCCTCATAAGGCTTCCCCTCCAGATTCTTCACCATCCTCTTGGCCCTCCTGACCAAGGTGGGAATCTAGATCTCACTAGGACTACGGCTGTAGGAGTAAACTAAATGTGCTTACCACGACTTTCTGGCACTTGGGAGGAACCAACACAGGAGACTCATCTCTTTAATGTTGACTTTTCTTATTCTCCAGATTAGAATCTTATATTCAGTCTCACTTTGGAGTAGTGTCTGTCTTGTGCTAAATCTCAAAGCAAAAGAGCTGTTTAGAAGAATGATAACTGGTTCAGAACAAACTACGCCAAAGACCATCCAGTCAAATTAACCATATATATGCATTGCAATGCATTGCTTAAATTTTAATACAGATACATCATCTTAGATACTCAAAGAGAGCTGAAATTTTATTACAGTATTGCCACTTCAAGTTTTTGCAAATTATGTGTATAGTGAATTAAATAATGTCACATGAATTTTCAAAATGAAAACTTCCTTCAGAGATTGATCGACCAGACTAACCTGCAATAGCACCCTGAGGAACTCTATGTAAGATGCCAAAATTTCCCACACTTCTCAGTGAGGAATGAGCTAAAGCAGTTTAACATGAAGATTTAATTTTTTTTTTTCCCTGAAAACTATTTAAATCTCAAAGCATTGGGGAATACTAGTGAGTGATTAATGAAGCCATTGATTATTTGAAAGGTAAGCTATTCAGATATCACTCAGTCAAATAAAATATGCAAAAAAAGAAACTCTAGAAGATGGAATTTGCAAGGGATTGAATGGAAACTTTGCTTCAATTTGTCTCGACTGAACAGATTTTTTTCACAAGATGTTCTTCTCAAAAGACATAAAAGACCACTGAAGAGTATATTGACCATTCAGTGAACAAATGGAAACCGCAGGTTGCTTCCTTCCAATTTTCTTATTTTGGTGATACTAATTCAGTGCTTATAAACTGCACCACACTGAGAACCACAGAAAAAAAATTGTTATGATCTACATTTAAGTAGAGAAATGGTCTTAAATAGTTAGAAAATTGAAATAAATTTACAGCTCCAGTCTGGCTTGTATTTGAATAAATGGTATAAGAAAGACTGTCTGCATGATCTACAAAATTTTGTAATTTATAAAACATTACATTTTATAAGTTTGGTTTGCTACCTCAGCTCAGTTTGCTATCTCTCTGTCACATACACACATGCACACAGAAACCTCTAAGATTAAAGGTGTAAGTTAATGTTTTCAAGTGATTCTGGTACAATTACTCATGCTATGCTGAAGATACCTCTCAAAAAAAAATTAAATTATTTCAGTATATGAAAGAAAAAGCTATGAAATGCTTACAGTGATTCAAATTACTTACAAAGTAAGATAAAATAGCTCTTTTTTCTTGCTTTTATATATTATATTAACAGATTTAAAGTTCAAAACAATAAAAAATATAAATAGAGAGAGCCACCAGACAGCTCTTCCCATCTTTTTCGGTCTGATATTTCAGGCAAATAAAACAAATACCATTTAAGGGCTTTCAATGAGAAAAAACTTTAGATTATAAAAAATTCAATGTTTAATATAAACATACAATATTGACTCTTACCAGTGATCTGAATCTTTCGAAGCATCAGAATTTCAACCTTCTGATAGCATTTTAGAGTGTGAAGAATGAATATGTCATAATGTCTGATATTTTCCTTAGCAGTAATTAAGTTCAAGCAACATGTGCTAAGCCAGTCAGATTTGCAAATCACAGGAAAATATAGAATTTTTCATAGGAATCCATTAAAGTGTTATGTTTCAAATACTGAATCATATTTTCATTTACTTTGGAAAAGGCCCTTAAGGTTTACAAGTCCAATCATTGACCCAACACTACCAAGCCCACCATTAAACTGTGTCCATAAGTGCCTCACCTACACATCTTTTAATTATCTCCAGGAATGGTGACTTCCCCAGGCAGCCTGTTCCTATGCTTAACCCTGTTGGTGAAGAAATTTTTCTTCATATTCAATCTAAACCTTCCCTAGAAAAAATTGAGGCCATTTTCTCTTGTGCTGTCACCTTTTGCTGGGCAGAAGAGATGGACATCCACCTGGCTACACCCTCCTTTCAGGCAGTTGCAGAGAATGATAATGTCACCCCTCCTTTTCTCCAGGCTAAACACCTCAAAGCCCTCAGCTGCTCCTCATCAGATTTGTGCTCCAGACCCTTCTGCTGGGGTTCTTCAAGCCTTTGTTGCTCTTTAGACACACTCCAGCACCTCGATGTTTGGGACCCAAAACTGAACAAAATACTCAAAGTGCGACCACATCAGTTCTGAGTACAAGGTGACTTCCTTAATTCTGTGGTCCATATTATTTTTAATATTTCAATTGCATCATATGTTTTTAATTTGAAGACTCTAAATACCCAATGTTTTCCCCTAGCATTTTGCAATATATTTAAGTGCTTTAAATCACATGCTACTTCACTCCTACTAGATAGAACATACAAAATGTTTCCTCTTCCCCAATCATATAAAAATCAATAAAGTAGCAGTATTTAGTTGTTGCAGCTTCCTGTTATCAGTGTGATGTCCACATGAACTGCTAAGAAAAATAATTCACTTGGACAAGAATAGCCAGGTACTAGTCTAATACTGTAGGTACAGGATTCACTAAAGCCATAGAAATAAAATGCTTGTTATGACAACTAAAATGTATGGAAATTGAACCAAAATATACAGAAATAATTGGTAATTCTGAGTTTCTCAACGTTATGATTCACATAAAAACTTTTTAAACTAACAAAGTAAATTTGAAAAATACAATTACCATCTTCAAGATGTTTACTTTTCCAACAAACACAATCTGAATATTGTGTAATTTTCCTCTACCCCTTGTTTAATGATGTTCCAGCTCTAGAATAGCATGCAGATGCCATGAATGCTCGATATTAACCTCATGTAGAGCAGTAAACTGTACTCAGTGTTGCTGACGTTTTAGTTTGAGACACCTTCTATCTCTCTCCTTGGAGGTGAACTAAGACCATGAGTTCATATGAGACCGTCTTGAAAAATGAGTTACTAATCTTTATAGTTTGCATGAATAGAAGCCATTTGGAGCCCATTATGTTGCATTTGGGTTCACTTTCTGAGGGATATTTAACAGCAGACCACAAAAATGAGATCAATACCCAGCAACATGCCTTTTCCCCATGGCTTCTCTAGTCTTTATTCCCATCCATGCTACAGTGGCCAAATGAAGTTCTGGCTTTGTTATTACTTAATCAGCAAGTAATGAAAAAAAAACAAAAACATTTAGTGACAATTTAATTGTCTCCTCAGTCAAATTCTTGTCTGGCAGACCAAAACTGGTTTTCTCCATTTATTCATACACTTAAGAAAAACCTTTTGTCTATACAAATACCTGTGAAAAGTAAGAGTAAAAATATTAAAATGTCTCAAAACATTCAGGAATAATTATTGTCACTAGATACTGCAGGCTACACACATACACTTTCTAATCACATTTTTTATATATTCTTTCTCAATCATATGTAAATAATATAATATTTCTAAACCCCATGAATATTCTATACTCTCTACTGCAATGCACAATCTTCAAACACTGGTGCATATTCAGCATGTGATTTAGATATAGATAACAGGATTGTGTTATTATCAAGTAGGAATATAGGCAGGAGGATAAAGTTTCTTAGGGGTAAATTCTTCAACAATGATACAGGACACGCACATATGCAGAAATCTTGTTAAATCAAAATAATATGTATAGAATCTGGGGTAATGGTGAGAATGTCTACTTTGATAATATGTTGTACTCTGTAGTCACATTTTTTTTATTTTTACTTAAAAGCATTCTAATATTCCCAGACAGAAAACAAGATTTATTCCTTTCTTATGGTGATCTTAGAGCGGAGCTATTCTTTGTCTCAGAGATGACACAGTTTTGTAAGGTTTGCAGTCCTATTCCAGGTTCAGTTTTCTGAGAGGCACGTTAAATTACTGACTATCAATTGCATATTCGACACTGATGGCTCTATGATGACTATCAATCTGTTTGCACCAAATTAACCTGGCTCCTAGCAGTCATTGCATCTGTCTCAGTAAAGTGAGACAGAGAGGGCTTTCTTTGCAGGAAGGGGCAGTATTTTTTAGTGTGCACAGTGGATTATTCTTGTGCATGCATGTTTTCATGTTTTTCTCATTTTAAAATAATTTAATGCTGGCCCTTCAAACTGTGGAACTTGATGTTTCATATAATACTCTTACATACCTATTTGCTGCAAAAGAAGCTGTTAGAAAATGACCATTTTAAATGCCATTAATACTGCAGACCATGTTTTCTTTAACCTCATTGCTAGAAATTATTCTTATTATTGTCTCTTCAATTTTTTCCCCTCCTCCAAGGTACTGTATCATAAGCAAAATTAGTGTGTTTTAACAAGATCTGCTTGAAATATTTATGTTCCTTTTGTCTGTGAACTGAAAATATAAAAGGAGGATACAATCTGGAGAAAAAGTCTGAAGAGATCGATCTCTTTTTCAGTCATGCAAAAGCTAGGGCTATATTTGAAAAAGCCATACAAAATTACTAAGTTTTTTGAAAGCTCTTCTGTAAGAAATTTGTAGAAAATGCTATTCTAACTTGGATGGAATCAAACACACCAATAACATGGGAATATTTTTCTACCTGGATATATAATAACATCATAAAATATCTAAGTCATATGAAGAGTGGCTGAAGGAGCTGGAGGTGTTTAGCCTCAAGAAAAGGGGTCTCAGAGGAAATCTTATCACTCTGCGCAACTACCTGAAAGGAGAGTGTAGCCAGGTGGGGATTGGCCTCTTTTCCCAGGAAACCAGTGACACGATGAAAGGACATGGCATCAAGCTATGTCAGAGGAGGTTCAGGTTGGACATCAGGAAAAATTTCTTCACTGAAAGAGTGGTCAGGCATTGGAATTGACCACCCAGGGAGGTGGTGGAGGCACTGTCCCTGGAGGAGTTCAAGAAAAAACTGGACATGGCATTTAATCTTTGTTTAGTTGTCAAGGTGGTGTTTAGTCAAAGGTTGGACTCCATCTCAGAGGCCCTCTCCAACTTTAATGATTCTATGATTCTATATACTGATAGCAGAATATTTTATATGGAAAGATAGCCTTGAATCCTCAGTTCCCAAATTTATAAAAATAGAGAAAATGTTCCTCTTTTTTTTTGAATAAAATACCTCAAGTTAGATCATATTTGCCTACATTTAGATGCAAAAATTAGGCTAAACTCATGTAAAGAGAATGTGTATGTATCCCCAGTAATCTGTAGAGATTCCACAAGCATTTCTAGAGAGACAGCAACCATAGACTAGCTTTAACTAGCCTAACCACCTTGACCTTCATCTAAATGTCTTCAGTTAGGTGACTTGAAATCTCTCTTATATTTCAGTCCTCATATTTGCCAACGAGAGCCACGTATGCCTTGTGAGGATGTTCTGAAGTCACAGAGAAAAAACAGCTGAAATAAAAACTCTTGAGTCAGAAGAGTGTTGAACTTTCTGTCTAACTGATATGGCTCACTGGAGCTAAGGCCATTGCATGATTTTATGCCCAATGAACACTACCTGTGGATACCATGTGTCTCCTCCTACATCAAACAGAAAAGTTACTTCCCTTTTGCTTTTGGATGTGTCCCAACATGCCTTATTGCTAGTTTAAAACAGTCCCAATGTGCTGATAGTAAGTGTTGGGGAACATTAAGCAGAAACCGAACAAAAAGAAAATTTCTATTAAAAATACCCTTGATATCTTAATCAAGTCCTTATTTTATTATAAAGAAAGAGTAAGAGAAGTCAGACTGAAGCTGGTAAGATATACAATCATCGTGTCTCATGAATAAGGTACCATTTTTTATGGTATTTGCTATGATACATTTGACTCATACATATTGGCTTTGCTACACTGAGAAAAGGTGATTTATTGCAGTAGTTAACGTCTAGTATTTGTTGAGAAAAGGCAAAAAACCTATCTCTACTGGCCTGAGAATATTATTATACTCTACTAGTATTGTAAAATACCAGTTATTGAAGCCATACTTATTTCACTATATTCCTATAGGATTTCACTCAACGGAGTGAAACAATATTTCTTTATTACAAAAAAATGAACAGAAAAATGAGAAAAACAACAAATCCCCTGGAAAAAAATGGCTATGCATATATGGATTTTATTAAATTTGTGATTATAGTATAGCCAGTTTCTAGTTGTCACATTCTCAGATGTAGTTTCTTTTTTGTTCTAGTACTGTTATGGTATCCATTTAAATAATATGAAAATTGGATTAAAAATATAGGTTTTCTTCATCAATGCTCTAAAGTAGGGGAATGCATTTATATGTTGTACAGACATAAAATTAAAACCTCTGTCTTTGGATTCTACATACATGTCTTTGAAAACACTTAAAAAACCATGAGAGATAATGCTCAGAAGTCTATTATGACAAAACTAGTTTCATGACACTAGAAAGTTTTACACAGCACTCGTCTAAATTTTGTAGACTGAAGTGATGAGACGTAAGTAGTTTTCAAGAGGAAGTTCCATAGCTTGGCAATTCTCTTTGAGCCAAGAAGGTGTTCCAGACCTTTGGCTTAGGCTTCTTCATTACTTCCTAGGTTGCATATATTTCTTTGATGTTAACTAGTGCTTTTGATGATTCTAAACAGCCACCACATCTTTACCCTTCTTCAGACAAACCATCCAGGTGAAAGTTTTCTTAATTATTTCCTGCAGTTGTCCCCTCCTGATTATATGTGGGAAAATATAAGAAAAAGGATACTTTAGCAGCTTTCAAGTAGCATATTGGAGAAGGTTTTTTTAAAAATTATTTGCAAAGTACCACTATGTTATCACAAAGCTTACTGTCCGTCTTAATCTCAAAGCTTCTGTTGCTACTTCTGACTTCAGAGTACTATCTCATAGTAGATTTCAGAATACTAACAGTTTATTTTTCAGAGTATTTTGCAGATGTTCTGTTTTTCTAATAATTTTTTAATCATCTTTAGTTTGTTTACAAGCCAATCTGGATTTATTTTTCTAATTAAGTATTTGCATAATAATAAAACCTTTATTAAAACTGTTTCTAAATTGCTACAGTTCTCTATCTTATTGATATTCTTTAAATTTGAGTACATTTTGTCTACCCTGATTGCTCATTAAATACATGATCTCAATAAACATCAAAAGCAAATTGCTGAGCCGTAAAAAAAAAAAATCCATTAAAATGAATACAGCTGATGTATCTAAATCACGTCTGTTTGAATCTCATGAGCTCTGGTTTAGAAGTTGCCTGATTTTATCTTATAACCAAAAGCAAAAGGTAGTCAGGACATGCAGAAGTGACATAGAAACTTTCCTGAACCTAGTTTTTTTCATCTCTTAGGCTTCAAAACTAAACAGACTTTTTAATATTTCCCCCCAGTATTCTGCCTTTATAAATTAATTGATGTGATTTAGTCTTTCTGACCCTGCCTGCATGTCTGTCTGCCTGTCTGTCTGCCTGTGTAGTGTACAGTTTTCTGCAATGCTGCCTTAAGTATAGTTTGGCAGTACAGACACACAAGTTGACTCTAAAAAACAAAAGTAATGCTAGCATGGTTTTCTTTTGGCCATATGATTTCTCTTTATGCCAACAACATGCACTTACAACAATGTTTAAAACACTGATAGGAGAGAATGTACTTCACATTTTCAAATACCTGTGCATAATGATAATACATGTGCATTGTGGGTCACTGATCTAATTACCTAAAGAACAATAAAGTTGCACAGCAAAATGCAATTTATATAAATTTGGTGTTTTTAATAGCTTTTAAATTGCTTAGATTCCCTCTATAGCTGATGGAGAGAGCCAGGACACTTCAGAAGGCAACTTGTCCCATCTGAAAAGGTTTTCTGAAGTAAATAGATGTGTATTACTGGGAATGTCCAGTAAGATGCTGCATTCACTACAGAGAAAGCCTAGATAAACAGAACAGGTGAAAAAACTCAGCTTTTAACAATCAAACCTGGAGAATAAAAATATTATCTGGGGAATTTCTTTCACAGTGAATTCTTTTGTGTTTGCTCACATAACAGCAGATTTTGTTTGCTTTTGGGTGGGGGGGCAGATGTTTTTTTTTTTTTTTTTTTTTTGTGATAGATAGTTTTCACCAAACACAGGTGAAAAAATTCAGAAACACCACCCCAAACACTATCTGCAAATGTCAGGTCAAATCAAACTAACTTTAAACATTTTTAAATACATATTTTTATATATGACCATCTGATGTCAGCTGACCTCAAATTTGTTATCACAGTGAATATATCACCATATTAAATAATAGTGATAAATATATGCTAGTCAACCATAGGAGTATCCTGTTAACTTTCATATGTTTCTTGGAAAGAGTCCCCTGACAGCATTTAAAGTAGAGTCATCTCCTAGATCCTCAAGTTTTATCAGGTTAATGAGAAATGGGAATATTTCTCACTCTTTCTATGTTTGATGTGGTGAAATCCTGTTAACAAACAGCTTCTTCAGACAAAATGGTTTGGAATGGAATGAAAAGTTTTGAATTATTCATTTGAACCAGATATTTAGACCAAATATTTTCCAGATATTTAGAACTAAGTTTTTTTTCTACAAATAAATCCCCAGAAAATTTGGAAAAGACAGACCTCTTGTGTTTCCTTTAAAATCCACTGCAACTACATCTATTCCATACCTCCTGGGATATTTTGTAAGCTTACATTCAGCACAAGATGTGTAAAGCACAAAGCTAAATAATAAATCTACTTCTAAGTTCCTAGATATTTTAAAGTTTCCTCTATACAACTATACATGAAACTACACTGGATAAAAATGTAATAATAAACTTTCACATAATCAATGAAATAGGCAAAACTAAACATCTCTTCAAAACATATATGCTACAATCTACGATTTAGAGATGGAGATGTAGAAACAGTTACTTCAGGTAAAAACAAAAAGGGAAGATTCAAGTATTAGACACAAATTACTATCAAAATGAGTTCAAACAATGTTGTATCTGAGGTATATTAATGTCAGCTTTTGAGCTAAGAGTAGATGGTGCTTTGGGGTTTTGAAAACAGAGTCACCAATACCATCAATAACAGAGAAAAAATAACTAAAAAATAAAACTAAAGAAAACCCTAACCTCCCTCCCCACACTACCCCTTTCCTCAACAATAAACTAAAAAGAAAAGAGTAGCAAGAGTCTGCTCATCTTGTTCAGGTGATGCTCTCTGTGCTTTCCACACACCTGCTTGTGAACCCAAATTATTGCGGTTATAATAATTTCTTTTTTCTAACGCTAGACATCTAATACTAGTATCTCCTGCAACCTCACTTTTATTTTAAAACTTTAAAGGCAATTTGAACTTTTAGATGTTGGCCACTGATTTAAAAAAGATGTGACGTACTTTCACATTGTCTAAAACATCTCTGTGTCTGTGTACTTCATCAAAGATTTTGTGCTTCATTCCCAAATGGAGTAAAACAGATTTGAAAGTTATATTACCATATCTTATATAATGTAAATTTTCTCATATGTCAGTATGGCAAACGATAAAATTTAATGTGACATTCTTTGTGTCAAGATCTTTATGGGAAAGGAAATAAAGCCTCTTTCCTATTTGACTGCTTTATTTGCTAATCATTCCTTCCTCTATCTTATAGCTATGTGAAGGTATCCATGCTTGGGCAGCAGGACTCGAAGGGTTTTCATTAGCTATAAAGACACTTGAGACAGGTTGCAGCTCCCTAGGCTGCAAATCTTTACTGATTATTGGTTAGGAAGATCTAAGTAACTATTGAACACCTTTTCTTTAGTCCCTCCTCAGAAGGCTAGGAAAGTTTCCTTCTATTGCAGGCATAAAATATAAATAAACCCCCCACAACTAAGCAGTTAATTAGAGGTTTATTTTATTTGTCTTTTTTTTTTCTTTCCTCACATCCAGTTTCCTTCTCTACATTAGTAATTTTAAAGTAGACAGAGAGTACCAAAGGGTTGGGATTTAGTATTGATAACAGAGGTGTCAGTTTTTGCCTACAGCCCTTCTTTCTCTCTAGACACTTCTTTAAGGTAGATCATTCTGGTCTCAGCTACCTAAAACAGTCTGGCCTTGTTCATTCCTCTCTGATGATGCTTTGCCTGCCGGACACGCTCAGGGACTTGCAGCCCTCAGATTTCCCCACTCCAGAATGTAAAGGAGGCTGCTTTTGGATAAGACTGTATAAGCTTGGTCAAGCCCTAAGGGAAACAAGTTGTTCTTTTGCAAACTTTGCAGATTATCCTGCAGATATGGTGTAACTGAAATCAGATTTTCACCCCTTAGAGTTGCTTGCTATCTCTTACACAGGATACATAAATATTACATGCAGAGTGACTAACAGAAGCAATCAGATTGAATCTGGAACAGTGTTGCATTAATACAGGATTCTGTTATCCTTAAGTATCTCAAATACTATTCCAGCATCAATAGCATCCTCTAAGATAAAAGTTACTACTCAAAGTGAATAGCAACTGGCAGCAGAATCTGTCACTTACTGCCTATATAGCCTATGAACTTGAAGTACATTGACATTGCTTTTGATCTAGAGGTTCATTAAAGGAAGAGAACAAATCAGGGATGCTTTATCACTTCACTCTTTCTTTTATAATGTTTTATAAATAAATGGACTCTCTCATCACATTATCCTAAGCTAACCTGCCAGTAGATGTATCTTCTTGTAGTTCTGATGTTCCAGAAGGAGGTGGCAGTATGTGTTACTGTCTGAACCTCTGCACTGGGGAACTGATAGGAATTAAAACCTGATGTAGTGCAAACTGAGACAATGTCTGCACATCACTTCAATCTAATGCTGAGAAGAAGCACCAGGAAAGTGCCATGGTCATTATGGAGTTTGGTTCCTTCATGGTCCAAATGGGATTGTGCCATGGCAGAGACAGTGATTTTTATTGATTTATGTATTTCTGCTTATGGCTTGTGTCAAAATGTAGTGTCTCTGTCGTTTAATATTTATGTCCTAGTCACAGTATTTCACTTATATTAAGACCTCAAATACTCTAGAGAATATCCTGATATCATCTGCTAGTGAATTTATCTGTGATTTGCAATGGTAACACATGCTGAAACCTCCATCTCTGTTCAAATCTATTAAGAAAGCAAAGAAAAAACAAAACAAAACTAATGCCCTCTGTACCAAGCTCCTCTTTGTGAGAAAAATTCTCATTCTTCATAGCATGAGATTGTAAAGAGAACAGGCTATAATTAATCATAGATGTTGTACCTAAAGTTACTGTAGTATTTTTTGGCTTTATGCTTTTTGAATTCTAAATTAAGAAGACTCTTTTCAGTGTAGACATAGGCTAGGAAAAGCTTAAATTAGCACAAAGTCTAAATAGACATAAATAATGAACAAGGTGTTGGTGGGGAAAAAATCTAGCATAAGACAAAGGGAAACAAGTCTTCTCTTAAATTTGAGCTGAAGGTTTCCATGTCTTGAAACAGTTACGTGAGTATGCTTTACAATCTCACCTGTTCCAGGGGCCCTTGGAAATGGGTCCAACAGTATTCCTTAGCTGTATTACTTTCCTTGCAGCAATTAGGTATCCAAGACCCTTGTCTCAAGGAAAGAAAACCAGCTTCAAAACTTGTGTATTGAACAAGATTTTTTTTTCCCTAGAAAAAGGTAAAGTCATATGTCAAAAGCAGAGGTCCCAGTGGAGTAAATTGGTTCCCAAATCAATGTACCTTTCCTATACAGTGCAGGGATGATCCCACACATGATTTAGGTGCTAACCTCCACTGAAATGAATGAGACTGAGAGACTCAACTAGTTTTGTGCGTCTGGCTATTTTATTTAATAATTTAATCATTGTTTATTCCCTTGACGCTAGCATAAATTGAAGAGAAACCTATGCATATTCTTTTCCTGCTTGGTGAGTGTATTATCCACAAAAGAAGCCATATGACTTCTTTTACATAGCATGGAGATTACTAATCACATCAACTGTAACATATTTCATGACATTTCTGGACCTATATTATTTCATTGCTTTAAACAATCTCATTAATTATTTCACAACAAACAAGGGCTAAGACTTAGACATATAGACATACCATATGAGTAATTTTTAAAAGGTCGGTTATGTTTAGCATACTCAGCATTCTACAAGGCTATTCTAGCTAAATCTAAAGATAAGCCAACACATAGTAACAAACGTTGGGTTAAAACCAACATATTGATAGCAGAATTTGAAGCCAGGTTTTCTTCTAAAAGGAAAAATAATTCACATGAAAATAATTTAAAAAATGAAAGTGAAAGAAACTGCGCATGCAATCATTAACCTTTGGAAACTAAATCTTGA
Source organism: Irena cyanogastra (assembly GCA_013397155.1). Taxonomy (NCBI): domain Eukaryota; kingdom Metazoa; phylum Chordata; class Aves; order Passeriformes; family Irenidae; genus Irena; species Irena cyanogastra. The sequence goes on from VWZV01000554.1 coordinate 26,699, forward strand.
ATTTTGAAAGAATGGCAGTTGAAAATTTTGTGTTTCAATTAAACCATTAAAGAATAATCTTTTAATTGCTTTCATACATTTTAAATTTTTTTTTCACACCATGTGATCATATTTGATTCTGTGTAGGTTACTGAAAAACCAAAAAGAAGATGTATCTTAAAAGAGGGCTTAAAAACTGCAAAAGAAGTTTTAAAAAATCAATATTTTTCTCAGAAGAAAAGAAAAATTCAACATTGAAAATCGAATGAAGTGTAGAAATACCCGACATCATCTTCCTGTTTTAAACATCAAGGATGTACTTTAGAATTCAGGTAAGTTATTTTACTGAATGTCTTTTGAACTACTGTAGCAACATAGCTCGAGTAGAAAATCAGAAAAGTTCCTGCCTCAAAATTCACTGAAGACATCTTTCACTATAAGGTAGACATTGTCATTGCAGATTAATAGAAACAGATTTTTCCTTAAAACTTGAGCTTACAGTACTGCAAAGTACAAATCTTCCAACCACTGGTACAAAATTGTCATGTTAATGCAGTATTTATTCTTTTTTTGCTCTGTAGATGTTTCCTCCCTGTCTAGAGAAAACTTCTTCCCTCCCTGTATAAATTATACTAAATGACACTATAAAGACATTTTTTTCTTACCCTGATAAACCTATTTTTAAAACTTTTCCCCTTAGCTGCAGTAGTAGAAGATTTTTTTTATGATTTCTTATAAGTATTGCCTGCATCTTCATTCTATAAAGGTATAATAGCCATTAATAATATTGTCATAAGACCTTATTTTTATTGTCCAGTGAATGCTTTTGCAGTTACATGACTTCTGAGGTATGATGCCTGTTCTGCTAAATAACCTGAGTGTTAAATGGTGACGCAGTATTAATCAGTATCAAGAAGTAAGATTGAAAATTCATAAATTCACAGGAGAAGACTGTTTTCAGGACAATTTACTATTCAGACCTCATATTCACACTGTGAATGATTGTAATTACCTGCTGTGACAATAACACATTCATAATACAGTACAGAAATGAACTCGTATTTTTAGTTCATTATTTAGGGCAGCAATTCACAACCAGACATAGAAATAGGACAATACACGGGAAGCAATTTTACCATTCACTGCAAGATAGCAAAGGAAAAAAGCAATTCCATAAAGTTTCTGACCATCATTCTTGGAAAAAACTGCTAGTTTTGTTGAAAGTCTTTTTAACAATCAATGTAATTTTAATCAGTCAAATTTTTGTAAAATTTTACATTTTTCTTAACAATCATCTTCGGATACATCTTCTGTTTATTAGAATTTATTGCATAAATCCAGATTAATAAGCACAAACTCTTGTTTTGTGTTGGGGTATATGAAACTGATTTGGAATTTATTTAAAATACAGAGAAACAACTTTTGTGATTTTAAGTGATGATCACCTAATACAAGCTATTATTCTAAACAGTCCAATGAGCAATTACAGCTGCTATATTTTGTTTCTAAGGCTGAATAGTCTGCCGAGTTTTCCTGAGAAATAGAAAAAAAAATTCCTTACATTATGAGCTCTCCGACAGCATGGCTAACTTGATTTATAAGACAGGTTTGTTTTAGTGTTAAAATGCTATTTATAAAATTAAAATTATTTAATGACAGGTTGTGGAATGCAGCAATGTGTAAGCTGATCAATTAAACCAAATATTTCAGTTTTGATAATTTTACAGTAATGAAGCCTGAGAATCGGGGATGAATGTCCAAGAAATGCTGCAGGACTTCAGCAGAAACTCTGTATTAAGTGAGGAAAGACAAATTGGGAGTTCATATGAGCAGACGGACTACCAAATAACCATATGTGCTATATTTATACATTAGAGGTGTCATACCCAGACAATACGAAGGGAATGATCTCCACTGACACACTTCAGAGGTGTCCCAAACCTAACAAATGCTACTAAGGCTTACAGAAACTAGTAGACTCAGAATAATATAGGATTGAAAAGAATTAGATTCTCATATAGATAATGGTTTTAAAACAGTTCCACAGCCACAGCGTTGTCTCTCCTGTTCAATTTCACCTTCACTGAAGGTAACCAGAATGGGCAGAACCAGAAGTCAGAGAAGGTTCCAGTTTTGGGGTTCATTTTAATAATTTAGAGCATACATTTGGGAAATGCACCAAGATCTTCATGTAGCATGCTGGAAGAATCAGAAGAACTACAATCTGATGTGTTAAAAGTGAGTGTGCTTTGGGATTGTTCTCTTATTGTGGAGAAACTAATTCCTACTGTAAGGAACAGAGTGGGAAAGGAGAATAATTACCTCTGCACATGCAGACAACTTACCTCCAGCAAATTCCTTCTCGCCCCAAACTTTTAAATACTTTTTTTTTTCTGGACATACTCTGTTGATACCATAATAGAGATTAGTTGGTTCACACTAGCTGGCAGCCTCCCTGATAATTCTGTCATACTTTGGGAGATGAGGTATTCAAATAATTTATCCTTTCCCATAGGTTTTTTGCCTCAGGTCCCAAATTTTTGGAGTCTAAAGAATGACAGCCTAGATGTGGGCCATTTCAGACCAGTTGACTTTTATTTCTCTGAATGTTCTCAAGAATGTTTAATTTCTCAACATAAGCAGAAGCTAAAATAATGACATGCTCTCACTAAAATAATGCATGCACACTCATACTGGAGTGCCAAAACCAGGAAATGGCAGTAAGATGATGCACTAATCAAAAGACTAGATATTCGTGCAAGTCCTACTGAAATTTTTCAGTTGAACACAGGCTGTTAAATTATCTTTCCAAAGTCAATCTGTTTTTCACTGCTCACATTCACTTGTTTTAACATTTTGTAAGCCAGAGACATTACTCTTGCATTTATTTTTTATTGATCTTGGCAAACTTTTGGTGCTTCATAATAAATAATTTCATTTTCATGGGATAGAAACTTCATGCTTGTTGCTTCTGTGATCAATTTGCACTCCTGAGCAGAGACTCTTCAACTTAGTAGAAAGAATTCAGATTCCTTGTGCTAGGTTTACAGTAGGCCTCCTATAATATTTCTGAAACAGACATGAAACAGGACAGACACTGCCTTAGTAAAGCCACATTCATCCTTAACACAGTTCTCAGAAGACACTCACAAACTTACACATGTGGCATTCTAGTTCTTACCAGCTTTATAGTACTGCAGTGTAACCCATTATAATATCTTATCTTTACCTACTACTCAGTTATTCTGATTTGTATAACAGCTCTGTCAAGGCAGCATGAATTCTTGAGTGTCTGTAGGAGACTTCCATACCAGGAGCTTTTTGTGCCTGCCTCTGCTAGGCTGATGAGCCTTGTTTCCAGGAGGTTTGTATTTAGATTAATTTCAAGAAGGTCATTGTGATATTATAGCATTATTTAGATTTCATGAATCAAGGTTGATCTGCGGAAATCCAGCTGGCTGCCGAGAATTGGTTTCTCTTATCCAGATGAAAAACTGAATTAAATGCCTCTAAATCTTCCTTTCCATATAAAATTGCTCCCTTTACTCCGGCCATGAATGTTGAAAGGCTGTGAATTTGTGGACTATGTAATTTGTTGCATCAATAAGGCAATGTCTCTGTTCAGATGTGTTCATCCTCAAAAAAAATGAGGATTGTATTAAGGGAAAAGTTATAAGCTTGTGTTAATGAGTGGGGAAAAACAATTCAGAGGCAAAGCATAAGGATCAACACTAGAATCCATTTGAATAACGTGGAACATAATAGATAGCCCTGGAGTAAACACAAGGCTGTATTTCACTCAAGAACTCAGCTGCAGTCATAAACTGTGAGAGTTTTATGAATGGCATCAGAGCCTCAGGAATTAATTCAGCCTCATAGTCACAGTGGCGCCATATGTTGTTATTTATAATATCCACTTTATAATTACTACTCTTAAACAATTTAATATTTTTAGCTATAATATTTCAAAGATTAAATCATTAATTTGAAAAGCTGAACTTTCCTTGAGGTAACATCTTTAAACCATACTCCGTTTCTTTATCAAATGAGATTTTTAGGAGTACTATATTTAATACAGACTGATGCCTGCAGAATAACTTTTAACACCACAAGAAACTATTCTCTTTAATAAGGCTGTAGAGTGCAGTGGGACTCAACATAAGAGCTGTGGTTTCATTTTTCACTTGAGAAGTTGCAGATTTATATTGGGTCCATTAGATAGTTATAAGGTGTAAGAAGGCCATGAATAAAAAAATCCATTTGCTCTCTTATGTGTTCTTCTGTGAAATTAAAAGTCTTAAATACCTACCTAGGGTCTTCATGTGAAATGGAGATAATCAAAATACTCCAAATAAGTGATTCAAATTAAAAATTCATTTATTTGAAGGATCTGTTCCTGATTTCTACAGACTGTCTAATATAAACATTGAAGATCATGCTATTCTTGGAAGTTAACTGTCATTTTTCTTGCCATGATAATATGCCTTGTGACACTTATTCTTGGCCTCTTCCCATACATGTAACATTTTGGCAGTACAGCAAGCACAGGAAATGAAACATGACTATGGGAAAAGCATTCCTGCTCTCTGAAGCAGCTTGCAGGTAGGCTATTTGAGTGCGACTGAAAAACAACTGTATGGAATCAGAACAATCTCACAAAAATCTTTCACCCCATCTCTACCATTTTCCCCCCTCTTTTTTATTTTTCTTTTCTATTTTTTTTGCTTGTTTGTTTTTATTTGACTTCCTCTTTTAATTTTTTCTTCTGTGTGCCTTGTACTTAGATAAAAATAAATGCAAACGAAAAGAGGGCTTCAATCAATAGATGCTGTTTCAATCAATAGACACTGTTTGTAAAAGGGCTTCTTGTCACTTAAATTCAAGGTCTCTATTATTGGAATAACTGTAGACAAAAAGTCTTCTTATGGAAGACTCTGCATAGCTTGCCTGAGTAATGTCCTTGCATCTCACAAGTTCCAGTGCACTGAAAACATCTTTATACTATAAGGTTTCAGGTATTCTTGTTACGCTTTGACCCTTGATAGTGTGACATACTGGGAATAAGAGCTAGATTGAAGCAAGGTAAGGATGACATTAATGCAATTTAATCCAGTTCAGACCTGGGACCACCTAAACCATGATCTGAATATACCTTAGTAGAGTCCTTTCAAGCACCTTTATGGAGAGATTTTTCAAGATTCCGTTGTGCAGGGTCACCAGGTCCTGCTCCAGCTTTGACAAACTTTTACAAAATATAGCTATCTTCCTGTGCATACTTATTGAAGTCAAAAGGATTAAATTTTTCATTGTGGTCATGGAAAAAAAAAAAAAAAGCCCTGTCTATTCTTGATTGCACTAATACTTTGATGAAAGCTGCCAAGTGACTACTGGTATTTGTTCTTTTAGAGCACCAGTTTTACTCTTGCATTTATTGTGACTACTTTAAGTGACACTTTCCAAGTAAGAGAATTACTTGGTCAAAAATGCTGCAGCAAAATTATCAAAATTTTCTCCTGTTTTTCGGAACTTTTTCTCACTGTTATTTATTCTCATTGGCATTTGTGTGGATTTTGGTGACAAATAGAGTAGAATTTTATTATCTACAAGCAGAAGCAAAGCTGAACTCCTATAGCCTATATGTTAGCATGCTGATCTGGAGAACACTGGATATCAGATAAACTGTGTTAGTTATACATACAGCTCTTACTTAAAATGCTTTATTTTATTTTAATTTCCACATTCAAAGTTAAATTCAACACATACATTGTCTTCCTGGTAAAGCATGCTAAACTTATGAAGACAAATATTTCTTGGACCACTGACAGAGTCTCACTGTGATTCTTATCTCCCCTGATACCTCTAGTATTAATTAATGTTATCTTCATATATTACAACTTCAAGTTAAAGGGAAATGTACCTGAAGAAGCCATAAAAATGAACCTTGATTAAGCTCTGACAAAATAATCAGCTATGTTTGCGACAGCCATATTCACAGAACAAATATCCAAACCTCTTTTCCAGGTATACAGCAAAAATTACGTGCTTCCTTTTAATTTAATAATTAGCCCATCTTTATAAGAAGGAAACAAACGTAATTCACAATTGGAATAACTTATACCATAAATTTGACTTTAATCATTGATGTTATGTACATGAAAGGAAGCCAAAGGCTGGCAAGTGAAAATTAGAGCTTGGTCTTAACTGAGCAGTGCATATCAATTAACTGGAAAGTAGAAGTGCAAATATAAAGTACTCAAACTATTTATGAAGGTCCTTCAGAGGTCTTCAGGTCCTAGAGGGCAGAAGAATACATTTTAATAAAGGAAACACAAACATTTGCTAGCTTTTCAAACTTTCTGCTGTTGGGAAACACTGTCCTCTAGGCCTGTTTTTAAGAGCAGGAAAGTCTCATGAGAGTAGGGCCTTAGACAGAGATGGAGTAAAAATAATGCCCACTCTTTATTCTTCAAAGGAAGTGATTGATGGCTTTTCATAAGTCGCTGATCTGTAAAGGATTCAATTTTTAAACTACTATTCTTTAATGTGTCACAGAATCACAGAATGTTTGAGACACCCTGGAGGTCATCCGGATAAGCAGTAGGATGCAGGGATAGCTGAGATCACTTTTAACCAAGGTAACTTGGATATCCAGAGTCAAGTACAGCAATGTCAATTCATAGATCAAGTGTGACATGGGCTCTTGTGTAACTTCTGGTGACTAAGATGAAATTTTCAAACAGAAGCTTTGGTTTTACTAAAGGGCTTCCAATATTTTTAGTGTGTTAGTCATGCATTTGATAGTTTAGCATCAGATTTAGAAACATTTGATGATTTCTGGACCTAGATTTACAGCATAGTCTAGGTAAAGACTGGAAAGAGGAATCTTAAGGGGGTTTAGCTCCATCAGGAGCTTAACCTTTTCATCAGGCAGCCAGCAGGGCTGTGCTCTGCCTTTACATGCTGACCAGCCCTCAGGGCTGGATGGCCATAAGGGGTTTCATGGGGCTGCATGAGCTTGGCCTCCTGTGCCAGGTGGCCGGAGGTGGCTGCAGGCAGGCAGCTCCACAGGAACAGGACAGGGAGCTGAAGGGGGCCACTCCACAAAACATGGCAGGACAGGGCAGGGTCATAATATCTATTGGCTCTGCTGGCCCCTTGAGCAACAGGGAGATAGATGCAGTAGATCTGGGTCAGCCAAAGAGGTAAAAGCAATGACACAGTGACATGGGTGATCTGGAGATATCTCTGGGGCAGGGACTGATGGTGCTGGGCTCAGCTGAAATGTGATCCTTGGCTATTTGGAAAGGGAAAGGGTGTGGAAGGCATCTTGGAGACTAGGCAGGGTCACAAGGGTCTATTAGTACCCTCAGATTCCTAAAAGTCAGTTTTAATTCCTCCTCATTTTAATTTAATTGAGCCAACTCTTGTCTTGTGCTCTGAGACATAGAAAAGAGTAATTTTCAGTCACACCACTGTTCTTTAGACACCTCTTGAAGTACTTCAGACACTTTGATCATGCCCTCTCTTCTTATTTCCAGAGTAAACAGTCCTAATCTTCTCAATCTCTCTTAATCTCTGAGATGCCCTTGATGATTCATCACTCCTCTGTGGGCAGTCTCTGCCTCTGCCTTCACAATATGTTTCCTAAGACAAGGTGACCAGTATTATAGCCAGAATGAGACTGCAGCACCCCGTGATTTATAGAAAGACAATATAATGTTATTTTTATATGCAGCCTCTTATGCCTCCTCTAATGTAGTGCCTTGTTAGTGTTTCTGAATAGCTGCTGAGTGGCACTGGCAGTGGCACTGTGAACTCTACTGTTCATCTGAGGTCCCTTTGCTGTGTTGTCAGTGTTACATGTTGGTCTACAGATGCTGGAGTTGCTGTGCTGCTACAGATACTGAAAGATGTAGGAATTCTTTAGTTGAAGTGCACATTTTGTTTGTCTATTTGCATCGAAATGCATTTGCTATGACGTTGTCCTTTCAGGGCCACTGCACAAATGCGTTGTCACAGAGTATGTGAATGTATGTGCCAAGTTAGCTGATGTTGGTGTGGAGAACAGAGGCCCTCTGTCCTCCTTCTGACAGTTCATCTGTGCCTGCTTTTCTCCTGGACAAAGGCATCTGCCTTGTGAAGAAGTCATGATGCCTCCAGACACTTGGGATACACACCAGCAGTTATGGGGTAATCACAAAAGTATAATTGGATTAGCGGATGAAGTAGGACTCATTGTTTTCAGAACACAAGGGCACTCTAGCACACATACTGGACAATTACACCAGTTTATCTCACTGTTTTCCGATTGGAGCAAGCTGACCTCCTTTCCTTTTTTACCCACAAGCATGTGCCAAGGCAGGGATGAAAAGAAGATAAACAATAATAAAACCCCAAACAAACAAACAAACAAACAAAACACCAAAAAAACCCCCAACAACAACAAAACAAAACAAAAAAAAAACCCAAAAAAACCCCCCACAAAACAACAACAACAACAAAAAAACCAAAACAAAACCAAAACCAGTTAGTTATATCAGAAAAATCAGAAGATGGGGCAAGGGTCAAGAATCTTAGATATTTGCTCAGGAGATTCATCTGAATTGCCAATTTTTGGACAGATTTTTCATGTATGTGTAAATTCAGTTAGAATATATTAGTAACATTTTGAAGAAAATTTGTCTTTGAAATAGCCTGACTTTACTACTGAATAGATTATATGCTTTGGATGAACAAAGGGTTTTGGCCACACCCTAACTCTGCATTTTTGGATCCAAAGGAAGTTGGGTAGGAACTGACACCTGCATAAATTAAAATATGGTGAAATTCTGATATGTTTCAATTTTTTTTTTTTTCTGAACTGCATTATTTTTTTATGGACTCTGAAAATTTCATGACTTATGGAAAGTTACTCTCATATGAGGGCAGTAATTTCTCATTGGTACATCTGTTACAACCTGCTCCTGAAGGCAAGAACTGAGGTTTTTGTGAATAGATCCCTTGGGGCAGATTAGAGTGAAATGACACAGAATGACCAGTGTGCATTTATAAATATATACATGAAGGGTTCATTTTAGAACAATTTGGTTGCAATGGAAGGAAGGCATGGAGCCAATTTGATTTTCATTGGTAGAAATATAGCAATATAAAAACATAAAAAATGTTTAAGAAAATGTATAAAGAAAATAAAGAAAGAGAAAGAAAGGACAAGAGTAGAAAGACATTACCACTCATGGATCCAGTGATGAGACTAGGATTGATCTGTCAAGAACTGAGATAGCTCACGAAACATAAGTGTTCCACTGTTCAGGTTTGGGTGGAGTGTCCAGGTACCTTCCCTGGAGGCAGGGATTTTACAGTGTCTAATGCAACACTGTGGATCTCTTGCAGCAGTGTAGATCATGGACAGTCCTCTGGTGGAAGGCCCCAGAAATTAGTCTGGGGCACTTCCAGGCTCTTTTAATGGTTTACAACACCTTTTAAGATGTGACAGCTACCTCTGATGATGTGTAACTGGGCTAGTTATGCACCATAAGAAGGAATGAATGCCTTTATGCCTACCGGAGGGGAGGGGGGAGTTTTAAAGTGGAGCCAGTTGTGTAAGGGGAGGATATTGGCATGCTGAAAAGCACTACCCTGCTTTGGCGAGGTCTGCTTCTTATCCACCTTCTCCATTATTTGGCTCAAACTCCAGACTGTAGCCTCCAGTGGCGGTTCTGCACTCCTTCTGTCTTATGAGCTTCACAGGTTTTGCCATTACACACAGAAAACTCTCCTTCTCCATTTTGACTGGGTGTGCAAACCTTGCCTCAGCAAATGGCTAATTGTTTGAGTCATTAGCCATTACAATTTTAGTCTCTCACAACATCCAAGGTTGGTCCAGGTGAGGAGAGATCTAAGATTACACACTTTGTGAAAGCCTCTCTGCTCATCTCAGGTTCCATCTAAATACTCCAGATACATTAAAAACTGCTATAATTCCTGGGGTCTGCCAGCGGAACTAGGCCCCTTAATTTTTCATGAAGATAACAGTGTTCTTGAAAAATGTTGTCAGGATTTCACAGAGTTACAGAATAAGCTGAGTTGGAAGGGACCCACAAGGATCATCAAGTCCAGCTCCTGGCCCTGCACAACACCATCTCCAAGAGTTATATAATGTGCCTGAGAGCATTGTCCAAACACCTCTTGAGCTCTGTCAGGCTTGGTGCTATATTCACTTCCCTGGGGAGCCTGTTCCAGTGCCCAAACACCCTCTGGGTGAAGAACCTTTTTGTAATATCCAACCTAGACCTCCCCTGACACAACTTTCTTCCTGCATGTTGCAAACTTTTTGCACAAGATTATCACATCCTCCAGTTTTGTATCATTCACTAAAAAAGAGTCTGAATGAGTCTTTCCAAATATGTCTGTGACTATCTGAATTGAAACATTTCATTATAATTAGAGCAAATGGTATTTTTCCCACAAATGCATTTTTTCATCCATTGCATTTATTTAATAAGGTAATGAGAAGGTTTGAATTTTGTGTACTCATCTTGATAAAGTCCTGTGCTCTTATATTTTTTTGCATCAAAAATGTTGCAAACGAGAAAACAAAATCTTAAGTTTGAAAATGGATTGTTTTCATTACACATCTGGCATTAGTGCTTAATGAGCTTGCATACACATGGCTACATATCAGACCATAGCTGTAAACATCATAAACCACAAAATAATTAGGTGACCTTTCCCCAGACGATCTTCAGTGGCAGCACTATGACCTTCTTAGATTGTGTTCTGAACTTCTGGCTTGCTATTGATTGCAAAATCAGTGAATGTAATGAAAGCAAGCCTTAGGATGCCATAAACTGTTTCACAAGGCAGAGATGGCAGCATTTGAAATGTTTTGAAACCTCTAATGTAAATTATTTATACTGCTTGCATGATGCAAACCTCTCTGCTTGAAGAGACTAATCAATTCTTCCATTTGATAGGAATTTTAATTAGATAGAACAGCTAGGGGTGCAAATATTGTTCAGCTACCTAATTCATTGGCTATTTAATTGAGGCTAGCCTAATGTTTTCATTGTTGCTACATATATTAGAGCAAAAAGACATTAAGATGATTTAATTGTGAATCTTGCAACAGGAAAACCTTAAACCTTAAGCAACATGTTGAAAATATAACATGCATGTTGCAGAGATAATTATATAGTCTTGAAACCTATGGCATGAGGTAAGCACCTATCCATCACTAGTGGTGGAACATACTTCCAATAGTATAAGCAATAAAATAGGCACTTCGAATTGAAGCAAACATCTTCACAAATCATACTTAATTGATTTGTCAATTGTCTGATTCTTATTAGTTTCTTAAACCTTTATACTTAGCAAACATAAGTGTAACTATGTCTTTATTTCATTCATTTTAGCTTCTGGAAACTATATTTTCTCTCATAAAAAGACTATAAAGTCCAAGTGTTTAAAAACCTATCTGTACAAATATACAGCAGGCTGTGTTAAACACACATCAAGGTACAATTTTCTGCTAAAATATATCCCAAAACATTTTTGCAAACAGAGTGCTAGAAATAAGCCTTTAAGATAAATTAGGAGGATGTTTCAGTTGTCTTTGAAAAGGTACATGTTTTGAGGTTAATGCATTTAGGAAAATAAAGTGAAGAGAAATTGTTTGGAAAGTAAGACACACGCTCTTGAGTCAAGGTCACATTTGCCTGGTATGAAATATATTTTCATGTCACAGAAGCTGAAGTCCTGTCCTTCCTTAAAGCCCAAGAAATTGGGAGTGGTGATTATTCTAACCTAGCTATTATCTCTAGAAATAATGTTTTTGCAGAAGCTAAGTTAATGAGGTAAGGGCTGGTGATCTGCTAATTAAAAATCTAAAAATAGTACTAGTGATAAATGGAGTGTCAAAATATTCTAGCTAAGGAAGAATCTTTGAGTTAGCATTGATCAATGCACAGCTCTGATTTCATGACACTGCATATTCATTTAATGAACCTCCCCTTTTATCTGTTAATTACTACAACACTCTCTGGATTAAGACTATAGCACATTCTTCAGAGAATCTGTGCATTGTCTAGTTCAAGTTTATTTATGAATATTTATTAGTTTGCTAGCATACCAGAATCTTAGTAGCTAACACATTACCTCACACTAATAAGGGCTTTTGTTTGACATGGAAAGCAATTGCTTTACATTGGAAAAGCTGTTAAAGCTTAGTGTACGTCTTTCAGAAAAGCAAAGAAAATTGAGAAGCTAAATGTACAGACTGGGATTTTCAAACAGGCCCATCTGAATTTTACAACCCATTTGCATCATACTGCATTGAGAGTAGCACACAAACCCAACTTAAATCCTAACAGAAGCATCTGGCGAGTAGTTCTACAGTTAATGGTAAATCATATTTCCAGTTCATCTGTGAAAGCAGCGTTTTTCCCAAATTCAGTGCAATGAATTGTGAATTCGGGATATCTCGAAGTTATTTCCAACTGAACAGAATTTTACTAGAATGTGTTATGGCCTCTAATTAAACCTGAACACACCATTTGACTTGCAAAAGTAAAAGCGTGATGAAAGATAATTTATTGCAAACCAAGATTAGTAAGAAAACCAAACGGTATAAATTACAAGAATAGAGAGAAGTGGCATGCAGTATAAATAAAAAATCAGTACAAAACTATCAATCTCTGGAAAGCTTTACCAATAGCAACACTGAAACTTGTGCCATCAACAGCAAGGATCCCATAAACCCACTCATCCACTGCCTGTCCACACAAGATGTCCCTACAGAAGTTAACAGTGTCACACATTGATTTTGTCCCTATTTAAGTTATCAATTGTCAGAGCTCAAAAGATCTGTAAAAATATTGCTCCAGAATACAACTAAAGATATAGTCCTTACTTTTAAGCATGGTCAGACCCTTTTGCAGAAGGACAAGTTTTCTTTATGCCTTTTTGAGACACAGTTAGTCAGGAGTAGCCACAATGCAGTCATAGTTTCACAGTTCGAAAATGACATGCTATAGATGTTAAAGTGTCAGAATCCTTATTCCCTGATTATTTCAAATAGGAATGGGATTAAAGTCCTTATGATACTTGGGATTTGTCCCAGTGTCGGGGTCCCTCACTTCATGAAAGACATTTGAAGTGCTGGAGTGTGTCCAGAGAAGGATGAAGTTGGTGAAGGATGTAGAGACTGAGTCCTCTAAGGAAGGGCTGTTTAGCTTGGAGAAGAGGGAGCTCAGGGGAGACCTTATTGCTCTCTACAGCTGCCTGAAAGGAGGCTGTGGCAAAGTGGGTGTTGGCCTCTTCTCCTAAGAAATTTGTTACAGGACAAGAAGATATGGCCTCAAGCTGTGCCAGGAGAGGTTCAGGTTGGGCATCACAAAGAATTTTTTTCACTGAAGGGGTGGTTCAGCATTGGAATGGACTGCCCAGGAAGTGGTGGAGTCACCATCCCTGGAGGTGGTCAAGACGTGACCGGACCTGTCACTTAGTACTATGGTTTAGTTTACAAAGTGGCTGGTCAAAGATTGGACTTGATCATGGATCTATTTTCCAATATAAATGAATCTGTGATTCCATGAGTGCTCATTTCTTATGAGAGGAAAAGTCTGAATATGGACTGGGAATAAGGAGGACCTGGTTCATGTCAAACACTCCTATATCAACCTTTGAGCATTTCCATGTCCTTGCATCAGGTGCTTCAGACATAATCACAAATCTTTAGACAAAACAGACATATAGATAACTCAATCTCCTGCACAACAGAGTTACTGTTGCACCAATGCCAATAATTTGCACTTGACTAAGGCTTCTTTTGTGCTGTACTAAAGCATACTAATTAATACATAATGCAGTAGTGGAAAGAAGTCAGATCCTACAGCAGTGAAGATTGTGTAGAACACACAGAGACAGTGAAGCACACTGAAATGCTGTGAAGAAAAAAGCCATAGCACAGTCTGGATATATCAGTACGGAGGGAGAAACTGAGTACTAGAAAAGTTACAAAAATTGGTCCCTGTGAATGAAATCACCTATTTATAGGCAAAAATTCTAAATATAGAAGTATAGGGAAATAACTACAACTTCCCTGTTAACAGATTTGCTCAGAAAATTTTTAATCCAAATAAGCAGTTATTTAATACATTATTCTTAATGCTTGTCAGGGTTTTGCTAGCAACAGTGTAATTTTCCACTCTCTGAATCATCTTGGCTGTAGTATCTTTGTCTTTCTAATTGTATCTCTTCTTTGATTTGACCTAAGAGTGAGATGATTTACCAGCTGTACTCTTAACTTAAACTGTACCAGCCTAATTGGCTCCATATTTAATCAAGCGTTCACAATGTCAGTGTTTCATTTTCACCTTTGCATATTTTATGTGAAATGACATTGATCACTAGTCAAGTGATGAGCTGAGATTGTGTGACTTTGTTTGTGCTCTTACAGATATTATCTGACTTTTGTTTTATTTGTCAGTGGTTAGTCCATTACACAATGATTGTCATGAGAGATTTGGATTCATAACTTACCTATTTTTACTGGTGTTCTGGGACCATAAAGAAATGCAGGCTCTCTCTTTTATATTCACATCCAACCTTAATGTGTCTGCCATCTGTCGAAGGTGTAGGTATGTTGCTTGCGTGCTTTGTGGGTTATTCATACCTCCAACATTTCCCTTCTGAGCTTTGAATTACCCCCTCAGCACATTATACTTCTCTCCATTGACTGTACAGGAACACAGACTTTTAACTACCATCTACAAACATGTACCAAAATTGTTTTCTGGAGAAGATTGTGCAAATAACCACATTCTATGCATTTCACAGGCTGATTGGAAAAAAATTATGTCTATTTTCTTCTGCTAGAGTACAGTGATATTTTTTCAGTAGTCGTAAAAATTGCATTATGAAAAAAACCCTGAAATTTGTACGGCAACTGTAATTATGCTCTTGGGACCTTTGATTTTTATTAATACTCCAGGCAATTTTTGGTGGCATATGCCTGAATGAAATTCCTTTCCTGTTACATCTATCCTCTGGAGTGTACATACACATATAGACACATAAAATACAAAAATGAATATACTATGTGTAGTATACAGATACTACCCGTCTGGCAGTCTGATATGAGGCATTTTTAGTAAGGTAGAGGGGTATTAATCCTGGAATCCAGTAGTCAGTCTCGAGGAATTAGTGGGACTAGGACTTTACCAATGGGACTAAAATTTTACCCTTGTTTGGAAGAGAGCTTTTCAGCCTCTGAGCATTAAAACAGAAATGATGTCCCACAAGCACTTGCATGTTAGTTACAAGAGCTCATTGATTTATTTTACAAGTGATTAATTTTTTAATACAGTGACAGAAATTAAGAACAAAATTAATAAAAATCATCCAGCTAGATAAATCCCAAATTAAAATGTGCAACTGTCACCCAAAAACCCACTAAATTCTGTTCATGCGAGATGTCTCAAAAGTTAATTTGTGGCATGTGCAATACAAAGTGAACAAGCAAATGAATGCTGAGGATGATGCTGTTTTTTTTTTTTTCTTAATAGTTAGACAAATACTTAAAATGAGAATATTTGAACTCTCAATCTTTGACAGGTAGCTTAGCCATCAATTTAACAAATAAAGTTGGTAATAGGTAAAATTCTCATGAAGTTGTTCTATCATATATCAATGTCAACTAAGATAACCCCTCTCATGTCAGTGCTTAACAACTGGACCAGAAGAATCCTTTATTTCTCTCTGGGACAATTAATTGGGGCACACAACAGAAATTCAGCTCAAGAAAAAACTAAGGTTTTAACAACAGCTGATCCACAGTTATTGTCCGGGTGAACTGGTTTATCTAAACTAAGTGCAAGATGATTTTAATTAGTTTAGCCTTCTTTACACTACACTCTAACTAACACTGATTACCCTGTGTTTGCCACATAGGTAGAGCGTGCACACATACACATGTTTACACACCAGGGATAGATTCAGGTGCACCAAGTTCAAAATCCTGTTTTGCATTACTGCATCTTTGCCCTCTTTCCTCTCTTATGTTATCCGAGTGCTCGGCCCTGATACTCAAACATGGTGTTGAGAGAGAATTCTTTTTCCATCATACTTCAATAGCTTTGGTGATCCCAAATGTGCAAAGCTGTATTTAAATTTGAATCTGCATTCCTTCAGTTTCAGAAGCTGCAAACTAAAAGTATGGTATACTGAATGTAAATGACTTTTGGAATACTCAGTTCAGAATGCTACAGATACTTAAATTAAGACCCAAATCACAAGTTTTCAGATTTCAAGTTAACAGCTATAGAGTAAAAATACAAAGTTCTGCGGATGTCTTGAATTCCATTATCTCAATCCATTTTCTAAAAAGATAAGAACTGAATTAAATTGTTAAGGCAAGGTAATAGATTTTAAATATCAAAAATTAACAATAGTTACTTATAGGTAGTTTAGAATACAGTAAAAAATGTCTTTTCATTAATGGGTACATCTATTTTGCAAAACTCCAGAAATCCCAATGGAATGCTTTTTGAAAAAAACCCTAGTTTTTTGCTTTTTACCATTTATTTATATATATTTTATTCCAAATGAATTCCTATATTCTTTATGTTCCATACTTTTCTTGTTGCAATAGGAAAAAAAAATAGAAAGAGAGTATTAAAAGGAAATGTTCTTAACTGCTTACTACGTTACCAGAAAAATTGAGTGATTCATGATTTTCTGCTGAGTCAACTCCACAGGGGAAAAATATGTGGAAGGTGCATAATCTTGGCCTTCTGGAATATTTATTCATATTAATGCAGTGCATAATTAGAGATGCCTTTGTGCATGTCTATTTCAAACCAGTCATAACAAAAAGGAATGAAGAAGGTGATTAGAAATAATGTAATAAAGCTCTGTCAATCGAAATAGGAAATTCTGTACGCATGTAAAGGTGTTTAACTTTGCCAGGAGGGCTTCCCATACACACAAAGGAGCTGTGTAAACAAATATTCTGCATATGCTTGTGAATAATTAAATGCATTTAAACAAGAAACCACAGTTCTAATATATCAACCCATGATGATCATTTACTATAGCTATAGAAACTGTAGTTTACTGTTCATGGACTGTGTGTGTACAAAATCAAGATTAGGGTTTGTTTCATTCTCCAAAGTCCCATATGTGATCTTGTAAGATCACAACTTGAAGAAGAAAAAGGTGATTGGGATAATTAATGAGTTCTTTTCAGGTGATTACAAGCCTCTAATTATATTGGAGGGTAGTGCTAATAAGAAAGGTCACTGCTGATATCCAAAGGTCATAACCAGGGGCAGTATTTGTTATTACAGATGTGTCCATAGCTTTTGAATACACTAGTACTGAAGTGCTTATCTAACTCCTTACAATTTTTACAAAGACTTTGAAGATAAAAGACAAAAAAAAAATATTATGTCGATGGTTTCTGTGCCAGCAGAAAGTCTGACACAATTATCTACAGGGTATAAATTGTACCAAGTATCTCACAGGAATGCTACTGGAAAGACCCACTGGTTAGGGTCCTTCCCAATAGTAATTCCAGGACAGTCCATTTGCAGGAAAAAATGGAAACTATACCACATCCACCATGGTAAATACTGCTTTTATGCTTTGACTTAAGGGATCCACTATGAAAAGGAAGACTGAAAGCTGCAAAGTATCGGATCGTTTTAGAGCAGATGTAGAAAAAGAATCAAAAAGAGTGAAGCTGAGAGATTTCCTGTGGCAGAGTGCACAGAACAGCTTGCTTGATCATGGCAGTAACACGAAATATTCAGAAAATGTCAAACTTGGTCTAATTGCTTAAAATGCATAACTTCTACTACAAAGTACAGTTAACATTACTCATTTTCTGTATATATTTCCAGTTCTGTATAAAACTACAAGTTTTCCAAGCTTTACTTTCAAAGAAAATAAGATGGGAATGGTATACTGTACTGATAGCAAATAAACATCCAAAATTCTAATGCAGCAGAAATTCAGGGAAAAAAAAATCATGGAAACTTACAGGAAAGATGGGGCAAGACTATTTACAAGAGCATATAGTGATCAGAGAAGGAAGAATGGGTTCAAGTTGAAAGATAATAGGTTTGGATAAGATAGTAGGAAAAAAGTCTTTTCTGTGAGGGTGTTCAGGGAAGTGGTGGATCCCCTCCATTCCTGGAGGTGTTCAAGGCCAGGCTGAACAGAGCTCTGAGCAACCTAGTCTAGTGAAAGGTGTCCCTGCTCATGGAACGAGATGATCTTCAAGATTCTCTTCCAAACCAAACAATTCTATGATTCTGTTAAATTGCATTTCGTCAGGAATTTTCCTTCACCATTATTATTCTAGTCTACTAAAAAAAATATGTACTTTTCCTGTGAGTGTGTGCTTCTTTTTCCATTGTGCCTTACCTTAACATGGATTAGAGTTTTACAGAAACACAACAGACATTTTGATCCCCAAAATTCCTAAGGGTTTGGCTTCAATGGTGTTCATGAAAGATCAATGGCGATTTGTGGATGGAATTTTATGCAGTGATAAAACTAAGAATTGTAATATTTTCTCATACTGATTCTTACCCACTATGCAAAACACCTTTTCTTGAGTAGCCAAACAGTATTGCTCTTAAATGAACTAGCTAGTTCAACAAATATAAATAGATCAAATTTCTTAATGAAATTCATTAAAGATTCACTATGATACAGAAAAGCAACATAAATGTCTTTCAACCTTTATTTGCTCCTCTAACAGGTTTTCCACTGTGTTTATCTGTATTTTAAGATCACTTTGCTTCATCAATTTAACATTATTCTTTCGAAGTATTAAGATAGACACTAATTTAATATCTGTGTTCCTAACTGAAAGGAAATCAGGCAGACAAGGATATAGCGACTAACATGCCAAACTACTGGGTAGTTAAGTAAGTGTCATTTAATCAAAAATGGCTTGTATCCCCAACATTTGGATATTCTATCTTTTGAAATAAATTTCATCAGTAATATTTTAAGTGTTAGAACCCCTATTTTTAAATTATCATGGCAGATTTGAAAAATCTCTTCACATTTATATAGCTGTGTGAGGTCTAAGGGGTCTGTAAACTTCACAAAACTACATGAAATGTTCAGATAAGCCTGTGAAACCTAGGAACACCTAGAAACAGGGCACAGTCAGATCAGTGGAAGAGATGAACACTAGAAATTCTCTTGTGGAAGCTGGTGATAGAATATGTCAGGCAAAAGGAAGAAGATCTACATAAATATTTCATCCAGCCTGGAGAGAGGTACTTCTTGATTTACTTCACTGAGAAGACAAGAGAGAATGAAAAGCAGATGGAAGGGTTTTATTGAGAACTGCGAAAAATAAGCTTTCCTGACTAGTCTTTTGATAAGTCTCACTACCCTGGAGTTCTTCCTTGTTATACTTCTACATCTGCCATTTCAGAGTGGTCCCTTTGGCATTACTTACCTCATGTGGAGGAGTATCTAACAATCAGTCAAATCTCCCTCAAGCCTACCCTTTTCCAGGCCTTGTGCCTTTCATCCTGAATAGAGTCCTACACCACTGAAGAGCACATTGCCTTGTGTGTGGGCTTTCTCTCTGCTCCAGGCACTTAAAATAAAAGGTTAGTTCTATCCCACTCAGAGTTGTTCCTCTGTGGTTCATCTTTCCCCTTAAGAATCCATACCTGGAGCTAATCACAGTTCCTATCTTTTGGTTCTTCTCATTTTCCTTGGTGACAGATCCTTTTTCATCCTCTCCTGATCTGTGTGAGGCTCTCTTTCTCCCTATCCTCTCTTAGGATGGTACTGAAAAAAATACCATCCTAAATATGTTCATAATCTGTTTTAGATTCTTCTTTTTGATCTCCTTTCTTCATCATGACCATGGCCTCTTCAGGTGTCATCAACAATGGTACAGTTAAACAAATTTTTCCGGCTTTTTTCAGTTAACCTTGTCACAGAGCAACAGATGCTAATGGTGAGCTGTTATCCCACAGCAGCAAACAGATGTCATTAATGTCATTAGTCATGGAAGGACTGTCTGTATGGAAACATGAATGAAAATAAAGGGTGCAAGAGCATTAAGGGGTTATTAAGATAACTGCATTTCAGAATATTGTGCATAGAATGGAAACTGCCCACAAAGGATGCGACCATCAAGCCAGGGTTCAGTAAAAGTCAAGCTTTTAATGCCTTGGCATGTGTATCAAATTTGAATGGAAAATAGATAATTGTGTTTTAAATACCTCAGAGCTGTAGTACTTTTTCTGTTGGTACTGGGAAAATAAAAGGAACGAGTCTCTTCTGTTTTTGTCTAGAACACTGCAACTGCACACTGTTCTTTTTCAGATCTTACTGTAATTATGGAGCTAACCTTTATGCTGCTTTAATTCTGTGCCCCCAGCAGGCTGAGGTATTTGGTATTGTGCTTATGAGTGTCAGGGTAGAGATAAGTGTCCCTTCACAGTTACACCTACTCTTGTTAGTCTTGTCACTGAAACAGAGATGGAGCTGAGTTCAGTGGCCAAATTACATCAATAGATTTACTTTGTAATATACAGCATATATTCATAGTTAATTCAAATTGAATCCACAATGCATTCTAAATACTTCACAACATTGGTTTGACCCACAATTAGGTGGTGCATGTCTACAAGTAAATGTGAAATACAGCATGTCTTTAGTGTTTCATTATCTTCCCTTTTCTTGAGACAGTCTAGCGACAACCTGCTCGAGAGACAGATGAGTCTCTTATCAGAGGTAGCAGATGGCAGAGCCAGTCTGCTTGAATTATCCAATATGCACTTGTAGAATATTTCCTCAAATTTTGTTGAACTACATTATATTACAGCACAATTGGGCATATAAGCAGGGGGATACAACAACTTCTGTTCAAAGGTACATTTTTAAATGGGATGGCATGAAGTGCAGGGATATGGACCAAAGCTTCCCGAGATGATGCACATTGAAATCACAAGATTTCCTTTCCTTTCCTGAAAGAAAGAATTTCTTCCTTTCAGGAAAGGAAAGGAAATTTTGCAAACAGAAAAAAAAGCCTTACAGACACTCTGGAAAGGAGATATGATCAAATAACATGCAATTGAAAAAAAATGGAAAATTTGGAAATTTAGCGACTGAAAGCAAAGGGACCGGGATGGAATGAATCCATGCAAAGGACCAGATCTTAAATTAACACCACTGAAGTTGCAAAATCGTGGGAAAAAATCAAACGAGATGAGAGAAAAGGCAGGTGAAGAACTAAATGAAATGACATGGATAATGTCCCCAAAAATTTTTTTTGCAGATTGAAAACAATATTTTCAATTGAAAACTCAAAAAAGGGTTTTGCAAAGCAAACGCTGTATTTTTTTAGCTCAGAGAAAACAGACTGAATCTTCACTTACATTATTTTCAGTCTCCTCCATTTCAATGTCAAAATGGAGGTTCAGAGGTTGAACTGCATAATTGTCTTTGCAGTTTGTGAGCTGGGGGAAAACATACCCATGGATTTTACTGAGAACTAAATGGCATTTAAATGAGTAAGACTAGTGTCTAATACTGATTACTGCAGAATTTCATACTACTCATGGCCAAGAAATAGACCGAATGGTTGATCTCCATAGTTAATAAAAATGCGCAAGTATTCCTCGGTGATTTCCCTACATACATACACATATATATATATTTACATTAGAGCTGTCCTGTTATCTAGGTTTTGTACAAAGTCATGTAATTATTCTCTAGATGCCTCATTTCATAGAATAAGAGAGTGAGAAAAGAAACTAAGGAAGAGAAAAGAAAAAAGAAAGAAGAGAAAAGAAGAGAAAAGAAAAGAAAAGAAAAGAAAAGAAAAGAAAAGAAAAGAAAAGAAAAGGAGAAAAGAAAATAGAAAAAAGAGGAGAGAATTGCCAGAACGCTTTCATTTAGTTGACCAGAGTCAAATGAGATATATGGCACACCTTGTTAATCTGTATGCTCAAAGTTCCAAAGAAAGCACAAGGGTCATATGATTCTCTTCCACATTCCTTTTACCTCCTGAAGTTGACAGACATGAAATCTAAGCATGCCTTACAGATGAGAGATAGACTCAAAAACTATTGTTCTAGTAAGGACTGCCAAACATTTTACAATGTTCCCTATTTCTTTCTGAACTTCAATGTCTCTCTGTATTGCAAGGGAAAATAAATGCGTTTGAAATGAGTTATCCCAGATGCTATTCATAACTTCAAGGCACATCATAAACCTTTTTTTTTTTTTAAATTATAAGGACATACCACATGCACACACAATGAAAAAAATAAAAGTAAAAAACCTCTACAGAGAAGCTATGAATTTATGCATTGTAAAATCCAGAAATCTTCCAGAAGAAAATTGAAGTTGATGCCCATAAATGTTCTGCTTTATTGCTTTTATATTATTTCCATGTTCTATCATACCAATGAAATGGGTATAGGTAGGCTTTATTTTAATATCTATTTATAAATGCTTTTGAGTCACGTTCTGAGGTCACATGCATTTTAAATCTGAAATAGTTAAACTGAGGCCACCATATTTGGCCTGAATCAGTATTCTAGACCCAGCTTCCCAAAACCTGGCGGTATTTGTGTTAGTGGCCTTGGGAAATCTTATAAGGTGAAGACTCAAATCTGAAAAAACCCCAATGTTTAGAATTTTGGAACATTCACTGTAATGGTAAAAATTCTTTTAAGAATTTAAACTTTTAAACCAACGCACCTATTAAGATTTAAAATGCAGTGGACAAACTGTACAGTGAGACAGCTTAACTGTTCATAATCTGAGAGAGCCAGAAGTTCTACATACAAAAGAAGCAAATAGACAAAGACAAGAAAAGCTCAAGGACAGACAGGGGAGGAGAAATTATTTTTTTCCCTGCTTATTGGTAAAGATTATGATCTGCATTTGTTCCCCATTTTCTGTATCCATGAAGATATTGTCTAGATTCTGCCCTCTCAAGTATGGAAACAGTGTAGAATATTTTGGTGAGCTTCTCTTTCAGCTGGAGGAAAACTGAATACATATTTCCAAACTATTATTGCCGTTCTTGTTGGGACAAATGTCACTTCTTTTGTGAACTGAAAAATCAATTGCTTGTACAACCCTCAAGAAAGACAGCTGTGGTATGAACCTGGAAGTTAGGTAATGTGGGGAGGAAGGGTGAATTATAAGAAGAAGATACTGACAAATACTGCCTCAGTATTTATATTCTTATATTCAGCTAACAGGACACAGCAGTGAAGAAAATTATAGAACACAAATGCTTATTTGTTTCCTTAGCTTCTACTCATAACTGTTGCAGCTGTGTTATCTTAAGAATTGGCATATATTGATTTTGACAAAAACTCTCAACAGTTAAACCTAAAATAAGTGATTAACAATCAGCTGTATACATTGCTAGAACACCTGGTCTTAAGACTTGATAATTTAATTTCATGTATTTGATTTATAATGGATTGTTGGTTAATGAGTTTATTAAATGATCAGATTTTCTTTTCAGCAATAAATATGTACAGTGTGTCTCACATCAGAGACACAGGTCTGTGCAGTACTGTCCTGGGTTGGCTATGATGCCTTTATCCCCAATTGTCTGCTCTGTTTAGGCTGGATAATAAGTGTTGCACCTTTAAGACTCGTCCCGAGAGTGAAGGGAGGAAAGAAGAAGCGTGGAGTTTGTTATCACAAACTGCACCTGCTCCCCCACATCCTGCTTCTGGACAGTCTTGTCTGCGGATGGACAGACAGCAGAGCAGAACTCTCCTTTGCTTTTAGTTAGGTTTTGGCTAGCTGAGGCAGAGAAGTTCCCTGGACTGTAGGTTTTCTTTCTCTTTAGGCCTGTTTAAACCTTCTCTGGACTGAACATCCAGAAGAGCAGCGGCAGCTCGCACCTGTGGCCACCGGGCCGGGCCTGGACTGCGGCATTTCCAGCACCGGAGGGACTGAGAGAGACTGAGTGAGCCGAGCCAAAGCCACGGAGGGACTTTGTGAGTTTGTCATCTCTTTTGGAGTGGCAAGAGGTTTTATGGTTTCATATTGTTCATTATTTCTTTGTTTGTGCTAGTGAATGCTTTGCCTGTTAAATAAATAGTTTTTTCCACTTTTCTCCTAAGGAATTGTTTTCCCGAACCAGTGACTGGGAGGGGCCATTTTTGATTGGCTTCTCCCAAAGTAAATCCTTCTGAGGTTTCTTCCTAAATTTTGGCTCTGAACCAGACCCAATACAAGTACACATTAGGAGGAAGAATTTAGCTGTGGACATGTCCAAATGAAACTCAGTCACTGAGTTTCCTGGATCAATCCTATGACTGGGGTGAGACCATCAATGGCTACAGATGGTCAGATGAGACAGGGGAGGAATGAAGGACAGAGGTGTTGCCCTGCACCTCAAGAGGTGGATTGAGTGTGAAGAGTTGCATCTGAAGAACAGCCCTGAGCAGGTTGAAGGCCTGTGGGTAAGAATCAGAGACTGAGGTCACAAAGGGAAACTCATGGTTGGTGTCTACTACAGGCCCCTGATCATGGGGAACATATTGACACACAGCATCTTGTCCGGCTGGGAGACTCAACCACCCTGGACTCTCCTGAGAATGAGACACAGAAAGCTGAGGCCCAAGAAACTCCTGGAATGCAGGGCAGATGACTTCCTAAGCGATGTAATAGACAATACTGCCAGTGGGGATGCAGTACTGGATCTGATGGCCACCAACATAGACAAGCTAAATGAGGTCACCTAGACTGGAGTCAGCCTGTGCTGCAGTGATCACCCACTGAACTCTGCAGTCCTGAGGGATATGGGCCAGGAATAAAGGAATAAAGTCAGACCCCTAAACTTTAGGAAAGAAAACTTCCACCTCTTCAGGGAAGTAGTCAGAGGGCTTCCCCAAGAGACTGCTGTCAGGGACAAGGCAGAAAAACAGAGCTGGCAGATCTTTAACGAAGATGCCATAAAGTGCAAGAGTTAGCAATTCCCAGGAGTAAGAAATTGGGCAAGGATAGCAAGAGATAGCCATGCCTGAGTAGGAACGTGCTGGTCAAACTAAAGGGAAAGAACAAAATGAACAGGCAGTGGAAACAAGGAGAGGTAACCTGGGAAGAGTATAGGGATAGTATGAGGAAGACTAAGGTTAAGCTGGAACCAAACTTAGTAAAGGATGCAACAAACAAGAAGGGCTTCAGCAAAACTAACTTGGACAGACATATTAACCAGAAAAGAAATGTTAAAGAAGGTGTTACCACCTCTTCCTCCCCCAATAAACAAGGCTGAAAAACTGGTAGCAAAGAATGAGAGGAAGACTGAAGTACTCAACATTTTTTGTCTCAATCTTCAAAGGTTTATTTCTATCCTAACCAAGAGAACAGTTTTGTATCAATTCTCATTTCAATGTAGATATATGAAACTCTACTATATTACTTAAGTGCAGATAGATTGACATAAAGCATATTTAATTTTTTTAAAGATATGTTTTTCCTCACATTTTCCAGCTTTCCGTCAGTTTTTCTTTCTTTTTTTCTTTGAGCTAGAAATAGTTGTGAAACTTGAACCAGATGGGTAAAGATTTACATTTTCTTATGTCTCATTTTATGATATGATAGACACATGATAGAGAATATCACTAGCTCTGTGATTTGGATGTTCTCTTCAGAGAAAGTATAGTTTTATAGTATTTATACATTTATATAGGAATATGTATGTATTTATAAATATATTCCAATTATACTGTATGTCTAGCATAGAGCAGAAACCTTAAATATATTTCTTCCATATTTATTTCATGCTCCATAGTCACTAGGCTATGGATGGTAGCCCAGTCACTAGCCCACCTATTTGTCTTCACTCTCAAATACATTAAATATGTTACTATTTTTTTACAGATCATTATCAAAGGGGATTGAGAATAAATTACATGGGAATTTAGAAAAATCCCCCAATTTAAAAGATCCTAGTGTAATTTAAGCAAGTCAAAAAAATGAGCATGAGTAAACATTGATAAATGTGTTATTTTAACATTGTATTCTCTTATTTTAATATCAAATTTTATTCAAAGCTCATTTTTTAACATACTTTTAAGGAATTTGAGTCACAAGCATAAAAAATTACTATCAATCATCAAACAATTAACTGAAAAATATCCAACTTTCTACAGAGTTTTCTACTGATGGTAGATTTTTGTCTATGGAAAAAACATAGAGTATTATTCAGAGTCTCTGAAATTTTGTTGCTATTTTTAGATCATAGCTGTATTTACTGTCTTCTTAATGGGGGATGAGTTGAGCACAATGACAGTTATTATCTTAAAATAAACAGACATTTAATTATTCCTACTCTTTACTAAGAAGACAGTTTTAGTCAATAAGACATAGGTACATTATCAGATGCAAAAATATAAATGAAATGGTTTCAAAGCTTTTTGAAGAAGGTGATGTGGGTTTTTATATGATAACGTCCTGAAAGTTGAGAAAGGCTGATGTGAAATGGAAAGATAACAGTGAAATAGACTACAAAGGTAAAAAGCCATAACAGAATACTTTTTTGTTCATGATTGTATTTAGCAAAAATCATTCCTTGATACATTGCTGATGGAAATTAATTTGGAATAACCAATATGGGCTTTAAAACCAAATGTTAATACATAAACTTCACATTGCATAATTGCTCTAGTACTTGCAGGGCTCAGTAATGGTCAGCTTGAAATACAGAATAACCACAAGTGGCCTGGTCTCAAGAGAGCTACACACATATAGACACAGAGGTATTTTTGAGACATATATGTTTAAATTACTGTTTCTTTTACAATGGAGAGAGATAGTAATAAAATCAGGATCACTCAAATTTACATGGACTGTTTTGACATAAATATTGCCAAAATATGCCAAAATAAACGGAGAGACAATATTGGTAAAATGGATACTATAACTGTGGCATCAGACCAAGTCTAATCAGTAGAAAATTAACACTGTCTCACTGTGGGGTATTTGGAGGTTTAGCTACAATTATAGTGACTCTATGTAAACTGTAAATTTTGCTTTGACCAAGCCTTTTTGTTAGATCAGAAAATAGCACATTATACTGGAAGACTGAAAATCTTTATCTTCTTTTGATCCCCTCAATCTCCTCTGTGTAAAAATTATTAGAAATAATTTAGGCTATGAATACTCCTGGCTTTCTTCATCTTCACTCTCAGAGAAGGATGAGGCACTTTGTCAGAAGTTTGTTGAAAATTCAAACCTGAGATGGGAACAATTCCCAAGCATGGACAGGAACCAATTTCCACCCAAAAGGTAAAAAAAAAAAGAAAATATAAACCTGCTTAAATGAGGGTCTTGATCAGACATTAACGAGGTATGGTTAAGCATTTAAGGCTTCAAAAATTGTTCAAATGCTGTAACAAAATGAGGCTTTCTAAGTCTCCCATGAGGTGTCTACTTAACATACTCAAAAGGTGAGCCTGTAAAGCCTATAACTGTCTGATTTGACCTATATGATTTTGGCATGTCTTTTTTTAAAAGAGAGGCTCCAAACTGAAGAAGACAAAAAGAGACAGTCTTAACCCCTGGTGTGGCTGTCCACATTCATAAATGAACTTGGCAGTGCTATTTCCACAGTCTTATTACATATTAACAGGTTGGTTTTTTTTTTATGAGCTCTTTATGGCCTTTCCAAAATGTATCTAAATCCCACTAAAATTGCTTTCTTTTCTTATCAACATAGGAAAAATATTGAGTGAAGCGTTATCTGCGTGTAAGTTTTTAAGCTATGTGTTTCAGTGCTGATAAGAAGAGATGCGTTGACTATGATAAAAGAAGAAATACTGGAAACGATGTTACTTGCTTAAACATTTCTGAAAAAATCCCAGCTTTCAGGGTAAGATATTCAAGGATAGTGTTTCATAGTAATTGAAGAAATTGAAATTATATCTTTCTTAGAAACATATGCATTCAGTTACATCAGGTTGAATAATTTCACTGTGCCCATAGATGACATTTGTAGCTAAAGTGAAACATAATTTATACGAGTTAGGTTTAACTAATTTGCTAGCAGCTAGATGTATGCTAACACAGCAGGTATTTATTTTTGCAGGCAAGACAAAATTGGCTATGTTGTTAGTATTATTATCACTCTAAGAAATAGCAAACCCCACAATTTCTGAGGTTACTTGGGCTGTGAAAATGAGTATTTTGGAAGCCCTCTGGAACAGCATCTAAACATCATACATTCTAAATCTGCTGTGAGATATTATCCCCTTAAAGCAGATGTTATTAAAATTTATATTTAGAATTGTTATTATTATATTTTAAATATTTGGAAAGCTGCTCCTGTATCCAGTGACTTACCAGCTTTTTCCAAAGCTACCTAAATAAGCACTTTGCTAAAATAAGCTGTAAGAATTTTGTATCCTATTATTATTGATCAGAGAACTGAATTTGTGGACTCTCCTTGATGCAGTGCATATAATGTGAAAAGTTTCAATGACTACTTGGTTATGTCAGAAAGACCTCAAATCCTGTTGAACATGAAAAATTAGGCTTCTGAAAGTTATCAGAATATTCAACACGGTTGATAATGCGTGAAAATTCTGTTATGCAAGCCTGATCAAAAATTAACAGTGAGAAAATCCTGGTAAGAAAAGGATTATGGGGAAAAAATATAGCTTGGTGATACTGGAGGCCATCAACATAGATACAGCTAAAGCTGTTGAAATGTCAGGGAACAGCATGCTTTGTTCCACCATTTGACATACAGGTTAAATATTCTAGTCCTTAGTCAAAATTTCAATTTCAAGTGAATGAGAGTTCTGCTGGAACAAAGGGAGTGAAATGTGACTGAAACAGGCAAGCTCCTGGCATGTGCTTCTCTGTGTCTGAAGACTGGCTTATTTAGCCTGCTCTTTTTCAGCTGCACACTGGGTAAAAAATAAAAGTCTACAAAAAAGGCTTTAAATAAACCTTTTATTAACAGGAGAAAATAACATGGAATTGTGCAAAAAAACCACCCTTTTCAACCCATTGTTTACTAGATTTTGGCAAATTTCATTGTAAATCTGAGTGTGGGACCAAAATCTATCCTAGTGTGAAAAATTAGGAAAAAGGAAAAAAAACACAGTGAAAAGACACTGCTATAGGTTTTGAATAGATATACTATTCTGTTATGATGATTTGTGTCTTACAGCATATTATGGGAAAGTTTGCTTTGACTAGCATTACAATTGCTTTACCTCTAACTAAAGGATGCAATGGGAATTGAAGAAATGCTAACGTGTGAAAGGTGATCATCATTTCATTTTGAGATGGTTCTACTGCATTATTCAGAAGATGTGCATTAATGCACAGAGTTGTTAGCTAATGCAGTTCCCAATATTTAGATGCAATAATTTTCCTGACCATTTTGTTTTAGCTATTTCAGGGTCTGGGTTGCTGTAGGATTTTATCTCCAAAATAGTGTCTAAAGTTCATCATTTCAGAAGTTGTCTATTACCTTCTTTCTTAATTTTAATTCTAAATATTTTTGTTAGAAAGATATTACTCCTTTAAGGTCATTTACTACTTTTTGAACTCATGAATTCAAGCATTCTGGGAATAGTTGAAGAAAGCTATTGCTGATTGTTAGTTATCAGTATTTAGTTTCCCCAGTTAACTAGATCATTTAATAGCACTATTGCAAAAAGTTTTTTCTGGGTACCAGACATGGAAAAGTAATTGTAATATCTGGAACTTCTGCAGAACTCTGAATGCAAAGGCTTATTTTTAGCTGCAAACTTTTCCTTCTCTGAAGTCAGCTTTTGCCTCCAACATCTGAGTGCTTTTCTCTGTAAGTGAGGCTGGTGACACACAGATAGAACTCATTACCTGCAGTGCCACATGCTGCTGAAGAGAAAGTTTAACAAGGGTGAGAAAAGTGGCTCTGACTCTTACCCATTGTCTTCCATCAGCAGTCATCACGACAGCTTCAGGAAGTGTGACAGCTAATGCTGCTTCTGCAAGTGGATTTGCATACAGGGATTTCACTACATATTTCCCCAAAAAGACTAAGCTATCAAAGCAAGTTTGCCTGTTGCATGTATTAGATAGTCAAACGTTCCAACAGAATTAGCAATTTCTCTAAAATATAAGGCAACTGATTGTCTTAAGAATGTCTGTTAATAAAAATAGAAAGTATTATTTAAACATGGCCATCTGAATATAAATTGTGCATTCACAAAAACTTCTAAACTCCTGTATTGAAAGGTAACAGAACAATATCTATAAGTTACCAATTAGATGAAAAAAAAACCTAGTTTCCACTGCTCTAACTTTAAAAATAATGATCAAATATACTTTAGAAAAAACATTTTTCTTTAGACAGAGGGAAGGCTTGCAGCAGCTGGAGGCTATAAGATGCTGAGCTGCTCCAGGTTAATTACCTGGAGCATTCCTCAGTATGTCCATGTTTTGAACTTGTGGCAGTATTGTTTATTCTCTCATAACTGACAGCAATGGCCTGGCAAGGCACCTTCTCACACTACTTCTGAGCCATCCTTCTTCCAAACTTTTAAACTGTGTTTCAGCAAATCCAGCTGAACAGGGTTGGGTTTTCTTAGGTGAGTTGTCCTTAGGTGGTGTCTCTTTGATCCATCAGCTTTTTCTTTTCTTTCGTCTTTTCTTTACATGCAAGAAAGAGTGCACTTTTTAATGTTAATTTCATTTTCATTCTGTAAAAGTATTGGCCTTTTCTGAATCAGCTGTGTGGACCTTTTTTTTTACAGCTGAGAACTGATGGAATCAAATGTCCACCATTAAACAGAAATCAAAGAATTTAGGAGTTCGGAGCTAGAAAGGTGGGTGCCTGCCCAGAATGAGAAATTATTGCTCTGTTACTATTTCAGTAGAAGTTTTAAGGCAGGTAAGCTGGTCTTTCTCAGAGACAAGGTATTGCTGACCAGCATGACCAGGCAGCATGCTTTCATGTAAGCAAGGAGTCAGTTCCACCAGCCTGTTGCAGGCTATGCAGTCAGTCTGACCATCAGTGGCTCTGCAATTACCTCTGCCTTACACATACAGAGACCAAAGTCTTAGCTGTAGAGCTCAGGTCCAGATTTCCAGATAGGCTCCAGCTTTCCAGCTCTACTTAAATGAGTGTAATAGATGTCTGATTGCAAGGCTTGAAGAGGCAGCTCACAGGGCTTCATGGTGGGCTGACTGTGTAGACGTCTTTTTAATCTGCCCTAAGTGTTGAGATAATCACTGAAAGGGAGAAAAGGGAAGGACACAAAATGCCTAATTAAAGAGCTGAAATGAACATGAGGAAACTAATAACAAGGTATTTGGTGTAAAACTTTCAATTTGTTTCAACAGATGAGCTACTTCTTGTGTAATTTTAAATAATTTATGGAACAATAGTTTCTGCAAACTTGGAACATGTCTCACCAAAATCTCATTGGAGTGACTTGCATGGGTATGGGTATGGGTAGATATGGTATGGGTAACTAACTGTGCGCAAGTCCAGATCCAGTACCTGGTAAGACACCAACTTTCTAGAAACAAAAGTGAACTGGAAGAGAGTCCATTAAAAAAACATCTATTTTTGAACCGGATGAGGGTATTTCTTTTCAAGTATGAGGTTTTTATGTCATTCTCTTTCTGTTTGAGCTGCATGGAGCTGCATCTCTTTCTAAGTTTGAGGTCCTTGACATTGTACAAGGTTTGACCTCAGCTTCTTTTGTTCAAATCTTTCTCTGTATAGTTCTATTTTCCATCCTGCTGGCAAACAGGAATCTGGACAACATACTGTCAAAGGAAAGAAGTTTTATCTCCACTCTTTTCTTTTGGGATAAGGGTTCAATGTAGATTTTCCTAAATTTATGTGTTAATTTTATGTGCTTCTGTGATCAAATCGATATGTCACAGAATGCTCTGAAGAGTAGAAAAACAACCTGTCTGCTAATATTCTTGTCATATTTTTTACTCACTCTGATGTAGAAAAGATAGAAAACAAAAGGAGTTGCTACCATTAGTGGCTGTGTTCAGCAAAGCAGGATATACTTTGGATGATGCCTGAACAGACTTCCACCAAGAAGAGCACTCTAGAAGAAGGAGAAATAAAAATGGGAGTAGAGGGGAAAGGGGGTAAAAGCGAATGAACAAAGAACAGAGGGACAGAGGAAGAAAGTCATGGTCTTTCTGAATGCATGATAGACAGGAAAGAGCTTCATGTATGGAAAATTCTTGGTCGAACAGTTTGTTATTTAGGACAAAGAACCTGATTTTCAGAAATTTTCAGCATTCACAGGCATTCATTAGAAATGTAATTATCGACTTGAGCTTGGAAAAAATGGTCTTGTCTGTTGTTATTCAGTAGCTTTGTAGAAATTAGCCTAGAAAGTTAACAGGAGTGCTTTGTTTTTGTTTAAAATGTTTTGGAAAAGGAAAATTATTAGTGTGAGACAGCCTGAAATTCAGCTGCAAGATTCCTAGTGTCTTGTGACTCCGGACAGTCTGATGAGGCATCATCATCTATGCTATACAGGTCTGAGCTGAGAAATAAAAATACTTTTTCTCAATAAAATTAAAAAAGAAAAAAAAAAGTGAAATTCTGAGCACTTTACACCTTAATTTCCTTGCAATTAAGTCCCACAGGACCTACTGAACATAGCGAAACCTTCAATATTATACACTATAGTTCTTTTATTTGAATATTAAGATCTTGTTTCTTTCTATCTCCTGGTCCATCAGGAAAAATAAAATAAACAATAACGAAGACTACATATTGTCATCTTACACTGCCCATAAGCTTAGTTGCACACATTCAGCAAACATTTAATGAGAGCTTCTGTTTAAGTGAATTGGACAGGAGGTTCTCCAGCTTTTCTATATTCAGACTACTTTCATGGTCTTTTGCTCTGCATATGTACACTATTTCTAAATGCATTTTTGTTTTGATTGATACAGCTTTAGAGAGTGCCTTGGAGAGAAACACTGAATTATTAAGCCTTGAATATTGCTGGCTTTCATCCACTACAGTACCTTTGTTGCTGCTCCATACTTCAAAGCTAATATTTGATAACAAGCTTTTTCTTTCTTTCTTTCCGTCTATACTTAATGCAATTTCCGCTGTTAAAATTACAGCCCACATGTCTTTAAGAAATTATTTTCCAAATCCCCACATTTTCGCTTTTTTGATGTCCACATCTACTGAGAACTTTTCTGTCTCTTTCTTTTTTCTTTTTTTTTAACATTTACTGACATGCTTCACATCCCACCTCCATTTTTTTTTTTTCCTAGGCGCCAGCTGTACTATTTCCTATTTTTAATTTGTCTCTTTTAATTAAGTAATCCTGTTCCAATCTGATTTTGAAAATGACATCCTGTCTTTGAATATAATTTTTACATTTTGGGAACTGGTTTAAAAAGCTTCTAAGTCACTACCATAAAAGAATTAAGCTGATTTTTTCTTGAACATGAAGGTAAAGCTTCAAGCTTCTTCTGGAACTTTATGTGACCTTTAATGCTTTTGATGTTTTTTTATATTCTTAAGGTTAGCAGGCTTTATATCTCTGTTTCCATAGGGAGCATAGATCTTTGAAAATTAGTGGGGGATTAAAGAGGTTTATTGCTCTCTTGTGATTGCTCTTTTGGAAACACTGATTATATTTTCACCACAACTGTTTTCTGTGTTATATCCCAGATTTCTTAGTACAATCCTTGTTTTTCAGGAATGTCCTTTGTTTCACCTTTTTTTTTTTTTTAATATGAGGCTTTTAACCCATTCTTCTCATTGTTCATACCTACTTTGCATTTGTTGTTTGCATCCTGTTTAGGATAAAGCTGTTCACGATTTGGGTTTTTCTGTTGAGGATCATTTATTGCAGCAGTTGCATAGAGTGTGATCCTCTCTTCTCGTTTAACTATTCAGACCTAAATCCACCACAATTTCCTGAATGCTTGAAATACTCTGTTGAATTAAAACTCTGAGGCTTTGCTCTCATAGAGAACAGTTAGTCTCAGCCAAACTCTACATTTTTTAACAACATCTTTTACGTGGGAAATGTCTGAAATATCTGCAAATTTTGTGAAAAGTTATAAATCTGGGTCACATTCCGGCTTTCACTGGTTGAGTAAAACCTGCTGAGCTCAGCAGGTGTGGAAGTCTGTGCAGAAGATAAAAGATTTTGCTCTTCCTGCCTATATTTCTAGTGAATTTTGATTTTTTTTTTTTACAAATTATATTTAAAATATGTATTTTGAATCAGTTTCTGTAAGTTTTTAGGACTTACATGGGAAAAAGTCCATCAGAAAAACCTAAGCTGGCATCACAACTTCCAGCTTTGGGGGGCAGATGCATCATACATCTCTCCCTGCTGTGTTGGGACTGGTTTTTGTTGTTGTTGGTTTTGGTTTTTTGTCTTGGTGTTATTTTTTGTTTTAATGTGAAAAAGCAGGGAGAAAAAACAGATAATTCTTTTGTCCAGAATGGAAGTCTCTGCGCTGTGTGTGCCTGCATGACTTTCACTAACTTTCACAATTGATTCTGGGTTATATGGACGTGGTCCAACCAGTTGACTTACCTTAGGGGGACTGTCTTAGAGTAAAAAGTGTGTTTAAGTATGGAGAATCTACTCTTTCTGGAGCATCTGGGTTGAGCTAGTCTGATTTGATCCACAGAAAAAAGTGAGCTTGCTGGTTCTGGTCAACAGTACTGGCAATAGGGGCTGGAGCCCAGCTGTTGACAAGCACCAATTGCTGAAGCAAGATGATAGTACAAGGCAAGAGAGTCTCTGGTGTACTGTGGTGTGCATGAAGTTGTGGAGGAGACTTTCATGGGAAAAATGCTTGTGTCACCTTCAGTAGATGTCCACAATGCATGTAGAAATCCCATTTATTTAATTAAAACAATGGACAAGAACAAGAGTGATGTAGGTCTCTGGTCTAGGGTCCCAGTTTTCCTTTGCCATAAAAGTAGTGACAATTTTTTTTTTTTGTTAAATCCCCCAGTGAGCATCTTTCAGGTGAAAAGCTAAATAAAATATTAAAACATGAAGAATTACTATGACTCTGAGATAAAGAACTACAGTTATTGCTATTTTAAAGCTGAGAACAGTATGGTACAGATGTGATGTGTCCAAAAACGCAAACACAGCATATGGCAGAACAGAACTGAAATGACAATCACTTGAGACCCAGGATTTTAAGCAGAGTTAAAAAATAAGCATATTCTGCTGATACGATATTGGTAGTGTAGTTGTAACATTTTTTGTATTTCCTAATTTTTGAATGATAACTCCGAAAAATTATTCTGGAATATCTGTTTTATGTTTATTATCTTAAAATTAATTGATAATAAAATAATAATTCTAGTAAATAATTAAATTATTGCATAGTAATGCTCTTTCCTTTCTTTCTTCCTTTCTTTTTATCCCTGTAGCATTAGGGGGAGCCAAGGGTGAAAAAAATCCTTACAGGCTAAATTTGAAATATGGTTTTGCTGCTAGGATAAACGTCCAGAAAACAAATGTTAGTTTGAGAAATACAAAATAATTTCATTGAACTAATTGTCATCAGTGCAGTCTTGTTTTAATTATGAAAAATATAATCAGTTAAGTCTCCATGTCCTACGCTACTTGAAAAAATTTGGTTGCAAATTAATCTTCTCCGGTCTGAGTCAGTAGTCCAAATCTGACTGAAATCAACAAACACTGAACTCACTATTGTAGTTATTAGATCCTCTATAAAATTAATATTGTAAGTCTACTTGACTGATTACACATTTCTAAATTGTGAGATCTACTACTTAGATAAGTGTTTGTTTGGATTACAGAAAAAAAAAAAAAGAAAAAAAAATGTTTATAGTCTGAATCTCTTATTCCACCCACATTATTTCCCACATCTCAGGGATATAATTATAGGGAAGTTTATACTGCTGGTCCTCACACCATATTTGTTTCTTGAGTATAGAGGTTGTGCCACTTTTGAGTACCATCAATTTGACAAATGTTCCCTATATGCCCACAGTCTTGATTGCTTTCTTGCATTCAGCAGCTGCACAGGTCCCTAAAAATTTTCAGCTGCACTATATTCCTTCCAGAGGTCTTCAGCCTCTTGAAAAACAAATTATGCCTGACCTTGTGTGCTTATCCAGATGTATTTACATTATGTTGAAATTCTATACATAGTTATGACTGTGTGTTTCTATTTACCAACACAACAGCTCTGTGTTAGTTACATAGATCTTAACTTTCCTTAGGTTGGTTTTGTTTGTGCTCTTCCTTTCCTCCATGGTGGACTAAAATCCAAAAGAATCATAGAAAAGGTATCAGAATAGAGAGAAATAATTCTTTAACAACTAAAGTAATTTCCTATTCAAATACAGTTGCTCCAGACAAAAGCCAAGCTGATCATGTACGAAATTCCAGACAGAAATCTGTTGGTGTTTTGCTGATTTAGGTCTGCTATAGTTATATATGTGTCATGAGACTGTAAATATAGCTTCACATATCACATATAACCTAGTGTCATGTCACCTAAATGTTCTCTCTCTCCTCTTAAAAATTCCACCTTTGACCTCATGTTTTCTCTCATCACTATTTCTCTCTATTACTAAATCCTTCAGAAAAAAAACATGGTTTACACAGACTGACACAGAATGTTCTGAGTTGGAAGGGACCCACAAGAATCCTCAAGTCCAGCTCCTGGTCCTGCACAGCACCATCCTCAAGAGTCCTACCGTGTGGGTCCCACCGTGTGGCCACAAGGAATGTGCAAACACTTTTTAAACTCTGTCAGGATGGTGCTGTGACTACTTCCCTGGGGAGCCTGCTCCAGTGCCCAATATCATAAACTCACAATCTCTTCATCCTTTCCAATATAGAAAGTTTTCCCTATAGCTCAGGTTTTCCCTCACTATTCATATGTTTTCCAGTAGGATTTCAGTCATTCTCTTAATCTTGTCTTCGTCCTATCATTTCTCACTCTAAGGACTCTATTTTTTGCATACTACATGCCATGTGTATTTTTTAAGTCTTATCTTTTTCAGAATTGTATTTTATCCCTTTCTGAGTTTATTCCTGCATCTTTCATGGTTCCTCCCATTAGATAAGTGCCTCCTTTCTTCTTCTTTAGCTACCTAACAGAAGAGCTCCATACTTTGCTTCTAATTTATATCTTTTGGTTGCTCAGCACCTGGGATCTCTTCTGTGCTAACAGTACCCAAAGTTCTTTCCACTCTTGACCTTTCTTTGTTTCCTTCACATCTGCATTTTGACATATGGTTTCCATATCCCCTGGGACAACCTCTTTCATTTAGAAATGAACACATTTCTAGGTGCAGGATAAGGCCATTTTAAGGAATTTCTACTGAAGAGCTGCATTCACAGCACACTCGATAGAAATCTGGGAAACATCCAATGCCAGAAGCAAACTGGAAGTGTCTAATTCTCATGTAATTTTTCTTCTCCCTTTACTCAGAATACTCTTCTAGCCAAAATAAAAATCTTCTGTTCCAGGGAATCTGCAGCAAAATACCCTTTCTGGGAAATGGTTGCCTAAAGAAGCATTTAGTCCTTCTAATGAATCTAGTCCTTAGTGTATTTTTGCCTCTTTAATTGAAAGTAGAGGACTTAAGTATAAAAGCCCTTTATCAGCAACATTTTCCATTTTTGCTCTTCATTATGCTGCATACTATGACTGAAGATGTTTGAGCCCATTATTAGAGCTTAATTTCATAATTTGGGGTATGTTTTTCAATTGTTCCCTAAGGGATTGTTCCTAAAGTGCTTATTTGCCCAAGTGCCAATGATATAGTGACAAATCATACCATTTGCTTACTTTTTTATTGCTGACAGAACACGTACCTCATAATTTCTTTTATTTATCATCTCTGGTTGCTGTTTTACCATGAACGATTCTTTTTAGACTTTCAGATTATAAAAATAAAACTGCTGTAATGAACTGTTTCAGTGGAAGATATGTTAGGATTCTTGACAAAACTTTGTACTATATTTGGGGAAAGGTTAAACAAATGAAAGGCTCTGTGCTAGTTTACAGCTCCCATTCAGTGAGAGCATATCACAGAGAACTAATAAGAAGAGAAACACACTGGAGGTTTGTAAAGGTTTATGAGTCAGAAGATTGGAGTTGTAGTCCATTCTCTGCTATCTAACCTGGATGCTGAGATGTCATCCAGTCTTTAGAGGATATTTTGCTCATCTATGCTTCAGGTATTTCCATCTGTGCAAAGAGGATAAACTGTTCTTCCTTTTTGAGGTTGTCAAATGACAAGTTTCTCTGGAACCTTCTTTAAGTATGGTAGAAGTGTCATAATAGGAGAGCTAAGGAGTTTTTACCATGAAGATAAATATGATTACATTTTGACACATATAAATGCAAGTGCTTTATTCCAATCTGTTCAGTGCCCATGTTTTATTATATTTCTTTCATTTACTTCCCTCCAGACAAACATTCGGATGCAAGTGCAAGCATCCTGTTGTCTAAGCCTTTGGATGGCATTTGCACCATGCTGCTTGATGCTACTCCAGGGAACTTGCTCAGGGAATAAGGTGGGACTTAAAGCTGCAAAGTCTTTTTAATTTGGCATGACCTAATGCTAATCTGCACTGGACTCTGATGGTGGTATCTTTCTGTCCCGTTATGGTCACCAGAGAACTGATGTGATGAGAAGCTACCTGGAACAGAGGCTAGGCAGTGTTAAAGGAATAAAGTAGGTATTTATTAAAAAGCCTTCAAAGGATACACCTTGGGCAGTACAAGACTCAGGCCGTGGCTCTGCCGAAGGTGGACCCAAGATAGAGGACTGGTCATGAGTTTTCACACTTGTATAAGTTTTGGTCCATTTACTTATTTGGGTTATTTGTCTAATTACAGCTTCAGGTTATGAAGTCCTATCCTCCCAGTTTGCTTTCTTCAATTCACCCTTGTTTGTACTTCTGGGCCTGAAGCTGCAATGGTGTCCTTGGTTCTCGGGCTGGAAAAGGATTGTTTTGTCTAACTAAACTGTGAAGAGAACTTGCTAACACTTCATATGAAGTTCAGAGTTACACACTAAGGCAGTACAGAATCTGAAAAATATGAAAGCTAAAACTTAAGGCATCAACGGAGCTTTGTTGGGTCAGACACAGAGTTATGACTTCATGTTTGTCCCTATTGGTTTTATTCCTGAACACTCTCCTACATCCTTTTGTCCTTGGAGTTTTGATGATGAACACAGAAAAAGTAGTTTAGAGCATTGAACATTTACCCTGGAATAAAAGAAGGGTACCATGGTAGGAGTAAAATTTTAAATGGGAAAAGTAAGCAACTACCTTGGGTATTCTAAAAGTTCCATCAAGTTATTCACATTAGTGCAAGAACCTAAACGTTCTGGACACATTTCTGAAACTGAGAGTAGGACACAGCAAAAGCTGATTTCCAGTCTAACCCAGCCAAAACTGCTGCTGCATACAGAACCCTGAATGTTATTTACAAGGTCAGGAGGCCAAGAACAGCCTCTTAATAGTGCATTCAGTTTTAATGTTTTCTGCTAATTTCAGAGTAGTACAGTGATGGCTAAATGAGCAATTCTGGGTTTGACTCTTTACCAATATTGTCTCTGCAACTTCCATTGGTGCATTCAGATTTTACTGCTACATACACTATTTCCTAAGGCAACATTTTGACAAAATGCTGTTGAAAGATGTAATGGCACAATTTCCACACTCTCTTTTGTTCCAGCGTTTTCAGAGAACACACACTGTGTTAGGTTAGAACTATCAAGAAAAGGGAAAAAAACCCAACCAAAGCAAACCGAACCAAACCAAACACCACAAGAATCTGAGTCTTCATTCCATTGCATCCATGTCACACCATAAAGAATAACCAAAATGCCTCCTTATTTCATTCCCTTATTTATTCTCACTAGTGTCCTGAGTCACACTCTCACACACTGATGGAACTATTTTAAATTCATTTAGTATTAAATTGAACATCTTTCTACTCTAAAAATAACAAAATACAGACGTGAACTGTGAGCAGAAACCTAACAACAGGAGCACAATACCCACAGTTCACATTTTGTATATAAAACTGACTTCAGGTCAGAGAAATTAGCTTTAGAAAGTAACCACTTACATATCAATTTATTATATCACAGAAGCCTGACTGCAGCACATTTTCTGAGTAACATAATCATTCAGCCTGACAATCTGTTGTGCCTGCTGGTTTTTGATATGACCTACTGAGTGCATGAGGTTCCTCTATGTCCTGTAATTTTTTTGAAGATTCCTAGAGCACTTTTATAATAAAATGAAATTCAAAACCTTGTTTATCACTCGCCTAAGTAAGTCAGTTTGTTTTCAGCTGTTTGGAGACATTTCATTTATTTTTGTCTCCAAGGACTGCACAATCTCCAGTCAGTTTCTAGCTGATCAAAGATTTGGATTACTGAAAGCATCCTTTCTGGTGCATGAAATTTAATCAGACACCTTTCAGTGAAAAATTGAGATGGGAGAGTTCCTTTTTGCCTTGTAATAAATAATTTAAATGCTTTGCTTTAATTTATTTTCTTTAAAATATTTTTATCATGTACATTTTTTGTAGGAAATATTAGAAAGCCAAACATATTCAAGAAAGGTCATATTCAATGCTAAGGTCATAAGCAGAATATTTTTTACTACTTTAATATTAAAATGGACAGAATTCTTTGGATTTGAATATTGTCCTGCCTCATTCATAATCAAAATTCTACAGCATTCCACAAAGACATTCAAAAGATAATTGAAAATTAGTGTGTGGAATTATATATACTTTAAATATCTGTATTTTCTGTATATATATACTTTAAATATCTGTATTTTCTGTATAGAGAGTATATTTTATATTCACTTCTCAAAATAAGTGAACTGCAAAAATGCTGTTCATTTTAAGTGACTTCAAGTACTTAAGTTTTAATAAGAAACAAAAGAGAAGGTACTTGGAAACTGTAACTTTGTTATTTTTGTTTTGGTTTTGTTTTTTTGTGTAGGTTGCTTTGATTTTTTCCCCCAAAGTTTCAAACACTTTTGTTTATTAAAAAAAAAAATCATGGCAGAGTATGAATTGGTAATTCTTTACATTTAATTTCAAGGAGTTTTTGTGCCAATGCATTGACTCTAAGCCTTAGGTGTAATCACAGTTGAAGACCACTCTGGTGTATCCAGCAGAAGAAAAAACTGCAAGATGGGATATAGTGGTCTCATAAACTATTATTTCCCATTGTTTTCTCTTCACTGTTTTTTTGTTTTTGTTCATTGAACTAACAAAACTTAAATCAGAAATAGTTTCATGTTAGGAAACCTGCTTGATAGAAAGTATGTTTCTAATTATTCTTGTGACATAAATGATCTTTGCTTCAACACTAACAATCCGACTAAAATCACCAAGATAGATTTGTTAGGCTGCAACAGTATTTAACTCCTGTGTATAACCAGAACTACAGCATGAATATCAAAAATCCATGAGGGAGAGGGAGTGGAACGCTTTGCAATAATTGGAAATTGCTGTAAAGTGTCATTTGCTTTCTGTTGCCTTGAGGAAATTCATTTTTGATGAAATACAGTCAGTGTTGCTGATGGTGTAGCTTTATTATTTTTAACTAAGATGATGGAAGAATATATAGTTTTATTTTTGTATAGCCAGGAAAAGAATTTATATACATAGTAAGGAAGAGTCTGCTAAAATCCATAACCACAGATGCTAATGCAGCCTAAGACAATACAGATATGAGGTATTTAAAAAAAAAAAAAAAAAAAAAGAGATTTCTGAACAATTTGGTGTAGGAGGAACATAAATTTGCAGTTTGTTCCCAGATGCCTCATTCCATGCAATTGTTTCAGAAAGATGGTTGCATGTGAGCTGCCTTCCTCTAGCAGCCAGTGCTCCTGGGAACCAGAGCCTAGCACAACACGGAGTCGCAGGGGAGACAAAATCGAGCAAAAGCACAGGTGGATTTCCATCAGTGTTTGATTGGAAATGACTCTGCTATACCTGGTCTCTCTAAAAAGTCTGCCCAAACCATCATGAAGTAATGAGATTTTGCAGATTAGATTACCTACAAAAATATGACCTTTTTTTACCTCTGTACCCTAAAGCTGAGATTAAAGTTCAGTTTTAATGAAAAGTGAAATGGAGGATACTCTTATTTCATTTAGTTCCTCTTCTTACATTTGTTCACCTAAACGATACAAAAACTATTTTTAATCTGTTCTTAACTGGGAATTTGAAAATTGGAACATGGTATATTTGCAAAAAATGAACTCTCTTCACTTCATGCTTCTCAGTGATATTATGTTATTTATGAACATGTCTCTATGACTAGATTGACTTTTTCAGTCATCTCTTTCCTACTTAGGACATTTTCTACTGAACCATATTACACGTTAAAGTTTCCAACTTGAACTTTTGCAAATTTTTGGCACACTGGTAGCCAGTGATTTGTCTTTTTAGTCATCACAAAACCGAATGTAAAGAAACCGACATGTAAAAAAGCAGAATCACATATGGTAGATGGTGGCTTGTGCTATTCCACTGTTGAGTGTAAGTGTGCATTTTAGGGTGATAACTTCAGAAATTTCCTAACTTCATGTGGGTTTTTTTCCATCATTCAGAACTTCATCCGTCTCCCCAAAGAGTACACACACAAATATGCTGAAATATGTCTATTTTTCCCCTTTTGGTCAATACCTGTATTATGAATTCTTGGCAGTTAGCGTGCCCAATCTAGCCATGCTAGACTGTGTTGTGTTTGTCCCAAGGTATCGATCTGTATGTGCAAAAAGTAATTATGCATAAAATAATTCTGACTGAAGCCATGCTGAGAAACAGAAAAGCAACATGTAGGCATAAATATAAGTTCTTATAAAAGACCACTTAGTACAATAACTACTGCGTTATTGTTTCTATTCTAACTGTAAATGAAGCTACTTAGTTTCAAAAGAAAAATACATCAATTATTGATGTTTGAATATTTTTTAAGCAGAATTATTTCCTATTCATTAGC
Source organism: Irena cyanogastra (assembly GCA_013397155.1). Classification (NCBI taxonomy): domain Eukaryota; kingdom Metazoa; phylum Chordata; class Aves; order Passeriformes; family Irenidae; genus Irena; species Irena cyanogastra. The sequence continues at coordinate 69,705 of VWZV01000554.1, forward strand.
ATTTATCCAAAAGTCATTAATTTTAATATGCATTTGGGTGATGGTATTTGAATTGTAAATAATTTTGCATTCTCCACAATTTAACCACATTTTGCATATTCATGAGACAATTTAGCCATAAGATGTAGCAGGGCATGCATTGCTTTAGGATATAGTCACATTAGATAATTTTGTGGTACTGTGTAGCCTAAGGCTTCACCTAATTCATTTAGCACCCACTAATATGAAAGATCTCATGCGCCAGTGTCTCATGTAATTGAGATGAAGAGGCCCCAGTGAAAGCACTTCATGGACATATTCCAGTTAGCATTTTCACGTACGTTAATACAATCTTTATGCAAAATCATCAATCACGGAGAAATAGAACAAAAACCATGACTGAGTAAAAAAAAAGCAGAACATCTTTGCTTCCTTATTTTGGATTTTAAAACTGAAGTAATAATTTCTATATGCTAGATAGCAAAGTTCATCATGTCAGAGATAATTAGTCTTTGAAAAGAGGAAGTAATGATCTCTGCAGGCATCTGTGTGGTAGATTGTCATTAGTCCTCCAGGATATCACAGGCAATTAAAGGCTGTAACCCACTAACCTAAACTTGTACCACCTGCTTCAGATCTGAGTCTCTTAGAGCATGTTTTCAAAGACAAGATGGGTATGGAAGGGGCAGAGGAGGATCTTTTACATTAATTGATTTATCAGTAGTACTGTACTGGCCTGATATATTTTTCTCTTTGGTACATGCAAGTTATGAATCTAAAAATCTAAAAATATATCTGACAGTTGAAATGACATTTGTATTTCAAATCACCCCCGTGAAAAAATGGTTCTACAGAAAAGGTGGACAAATTGTTTTGTGAAGTCTATCACTTGCAATAGCAGAACAGTTCCACCATATCTCTCTCTCCACAGAGACATCAAAAGATAAAGAATATGACAACAACCATACTTGAAAAATACTTCTCAAAAAAGAGAAAAGCAGGCTGTCTGAACAATGGTTACTACGTAAGAAGGAAGTAAGTATATGGAAAATAATGTAAATATTGCAAAAAAAATTTTTTTTAATTCCTAGTGAATGTGGCAGTCAAGTAAACCATATAGAAGTTGTAATGATGCATCATTAAGGTTGTCTGATATAAGTGAAAAAGGTTGTGGATATCACCTAGACTTTAGTGAAGCCTTTGACACTGGTTTCCACAGTATTCTTGAGGAGAAAATGGCTACTCATATCTTGGATGCGTGTGCTCTTTTCTGGGTAACAAACAGTGTGAATGTCCACATCCAAAAAATTACAGTAAATGGAATTCAGTCTCTGCGCAAGTCCTGGGGCTCCATATGGGGCCAGTTCTTTTTAATAACTTTATCAATAATGTGGAGAGTTAATGCACCCTCAGTCAGTTCACAGACAGCACCATGCTGGGTGGGAGTGTTGATCTGCTGGAGGGCAGGAAGGCTCTGAAGAGAGATCTGGAGAGGATGACTGGATGGGCCAAGGCCAATTTTATGACGTTCAACCAGGTGAAGTTCTGGGTCTTGCCCTTGGGTCACAATAAACTGATCCAGTGTTACAGGCTTGGGGCAGAGCATCAGGAAAGCTGCCTGGAGGAAAAGGATCTGGAGATGCTGGTCAGCATCTGGCTGAACATGAGCCAACAGTTTGGCCACGTGGCCAAGAAGGCCAATGGCATCCTGTATCACTAATACCGCGGCCAGCAGGTTGGGGAAATTATTGTCCCTCTGTACTCAGCACAGATGAGGCTGCACCTTGAATCCTCTGCTCAGTTTTGGGCCCCTCACTACAAGAAGGTGAGTGCTGGAGCGTGTCCAGACAGAAACTACAAAGCTGGTGAAGGAATACAGGAGGAGCACCTGAAGAAGCTGAGGATATTTAGTCTGGAGAAACAGAGGTTTAGGAAAACTTTATTGCTCTTTACAACTACCTGACAGAAAGCTGCAAAGACAAGATGGTTCTCTTTTTCCAAGCCAACAAACGATAGGACAAGAGGAAACAACCTCAAGCTGTGCCAGAGGAAGTTTAGAATTGATATCAGGAAAAAAATATTCTTCTCTGAAAGGGTTGTCAAGCATCAGAACAGGCTGCCCTGCCCAGGCAAGTAGTTGAGTCACCAGCTCTGGAAGGTTTTTTCAGATCTACAGATGTGGTGCTTTGGGACGTAGGTTGTGTTGCAGCATGTTCCACAGCATAGGTCACATTCGAGACAGCCACGACACATAATAATCTAGAGTAACACCATCCCTCATTGGAAGGCTTCAGCCTGTCTGCCCAGACAAACTAACATCATCAGCCTCCAAAAGCTGCAAGCATCTGCTTGCATCTGCTGCTCCTGCTTCTCAAGCCCAACCTTTTCTACCCCTCATGGTTCATGCATTGCACCTGTGTCCTTCATTACGTTCTATGCTGTTCACCTGTTTTTCACAGCTGAGGCCCGTTGGGGATTAGGCTGTGCTACAGTTCCCAAGTATCACAAACTGGGTACCGACAGTAGGTTAGTGGCGGACTTGGTAGCCCTGGGTTAATGGTTGGACTTGATGATCTTAAGGGTATTTTCCAGTCCAAATGATTCTATCTTTCAGTGAAAGGCAAGCCCCAGAGTGAGAAATATTTCCAAGTACAGTCCATCACAGATTAGGGCTGTAAAGGTGGTCGTTACCAATACCTCAGTAGCAAGCTCTAGACGCCAACTAAACTTTGTGATTCAAAATTTCAGTGAAGAGGAGAAGGATTACCAATTTCTTCAGGTTCTTTCTTGCTCTATCAATATTATCTACAGAGTGTATGAGTCCATATTTATTACTTTTGCATAATCTTGGCTAAATTTCCTGAAATAACCTGAAGTCACTTAAAAGAATATATACAAGTACTGTCACTAACTGTGATTCTTGATAGTGTGCAAAGGCAGAAGTAATTCAGAGATATTTTACCTACAACATTATTTTTGTACATTTACTCTCTGTAGGCTAGGTTACAGTGCTTGCTATACTTAATTTCTTATAATAAATTGGGAAGGAAAAAGAAAAGTAGTTGTGATGAAGAAAAAAAAAACTGGTAAGGACATCACAGATACAAATTTACAATTTTACAAAGTATAATTTTTTGACAGTTTGTGCAGTACTCAGAAACAAAAAGAAAAAAAATTAGATTCAGGAATATTTTCTTAAATATTGATGGATTAGTCAATGCTAACAATATGCAAATGCATTCTCTTTTTTATTACCAATTTATTCATGACCCAGTCTTGTTTGCATGCAAAATGTATCATCATTCAAAACTATTTTTTGCATAATCCCTGCTAGATATTTGGTTGTTTACAAAATATTCACTTTAAGATAAAGATTTTCCATTGGAATGATTTCCTGGTGAAAATATACTTTCTATTTAATAAAAATTTATTTAATTTGATGACTTTGTTCATTAAAATGTCATTTGGATCATGAAAACAACTTTGTGTAAAGAAAACTTCAAACTGAGCCTCTTTATTGCAGAACTGACCCCAACGAAATTGCTCTGAATCAGTTGAAATAAACTAAATAAGAGCCAGGGAAAAAAAACAATAAACCTTCAGTCCTACCTCCAAGAGATATTTCTACCAAACCTCCCTTTGCTGCCTTGCAGGAGATATAATTTAGATATCCCTTGTCTCCTTAAGAGTCAGGTGTCCTTAAGGACTTGGAAACCAGACGTAGCTAATATTCAGGCTTTTGTCGCCTCAGTTGTCTGATGATAAGTACAGATCCATCCTGCTCTTAGTGCTCCTCTGAATAACATTTTCTAAGCTTTTATACCACCCACTCTTTTTGCTGCTAGTCCCTTTCCAACAAATCAAGCATAAGATCCTTTCCTCACTTTCAGATTCTTTCACAGCTACGTCCCTTCCTACTTATTGTCACCTTACACTCATTACTGGCTCCCATTTCTGCTTATGCCTGCCTCTATTGCTCATGTGTTAAATTTAAAATACTTACAGACACTTTTTCTCACATTTGGAAGACCAAGTCTTGAGAAGTAGAAGAACTGACCCCTTTACATCTTTCAAAATTCTTTCCTTCAATGCAAATTCTAGTTAAAAGCTTGAAAATAACACTCTTGATGATATGTCAATGACATTTCCTAGTAAGCTTTAAGTGCTCTTTGTTCTCCCAGGTCTGCATGCACCCCTCATCTTACATTCGGACTGTGCTGGCTTCGGGTTAGGTCTGTGTGCAGTTCTAACAGTCTGCTTATCTAACAAAAGTGCTACTCTGTGACTATGACTCCTGTGCCCTGTGATGATAAAAAGACTAAGTGGGAAAATGAATGATCCATTTCAAATGAGAAGTTTACCATAATTAATTACCTATTCAAAGATCCTGTGAACTCTTGGAGATACAGAGATATTTGCATAAATGACTCAACTGGTTCCTGAATAACTATAACGACAAATAATATGAACACACAGCTCACAGTTGGAGGAATTAATTGTTTTAACTCCAAAATCAATGGCTACCATCAGCCCCAGTTTTCCTCTTAATTGCTAGTGTGTGCTGTGGCACATCAGTTAGGAAGCACAAAGATTCTAAACAGGATAAAACAAAGCAGATGCATGATTACCTTTTTAGAGATTGGGCTACAAAACCTGTGATACTTTAAAAAGTTAGAATGTTTTCCTTTTTGTAATGTCATTGATGATGTTGTTTTTACATGCAAATCAAGAAATAATTAAACTTCTGCAATTTTAACAATAGAGATCTAGAAACAACCAGTAAAATACAAGCTGAACTAAAAGGAAAAACCTAATTAAGTGAGGCAACAGACTTAAGCTTACAGATTTCAAGGAGTAATTAAGAATAGAGTTGAGTAAATGTTACTTGCAGGGGTATTTATTCACATTATTAGTGAATTTTCTTTAAAGGTATACACATCCCTTTGTGTTTTCTTTTTTTCTTTATTCATTTGACTTCCAGCATCATAAACACTCACAAAAAATTAGTCTAAGGGTAGCCTTTACTTAACTAAGAAGCAGCAACAATACCAATTGGAACCAAAGAAAATACTAGTGAGACTAAAGAATGCAGGAAAAGATAATACTGATGGATAATACAACAGAAAAAGTTTTGAAATATTAACTGGGAAAAACTTGTCATCACTGTAATTTGCTAAATTAGATAAATATGCAAGGTACACCTAGGAGAATGCCATTAGCTATGTGGAACATTTTATACCATATACTGCTTCTATAGCTGTTAAAAGGCAGGTTTTTCCCACTCCCTAGAAACCTTTAATAATTTTTTTTCTCAGACTCTGTAACCACATTTTCTTTTATTACATAAACAGATTATTTTTGTATGAGAAAAGGAACTGGATTATCTCAGTTATTATATTAAAATAAATTATTTCAAGAAAAAATGGAAATTAAATTATATTTAAAAAATTTCCAGCCTATTTCCAAATTAATGTAATCAATTAATTAATTAATCTTTTTTCATCTGGTTGATGGAATTGCTTCTTCAAGATATGCTATAAAAGTGTATCTTGTAATCAACAAAACCAATCAATTTTTTTAAACAGCCAGATAATTTCTGCATTGCATAAATGTCATCATTACATTTCATTTGCTGTGAGATGATTAGAAAAAACTTTTAATGTCATCCGGGTTTTCTTTAATGGAAACATGGTTTATCTCTTGCTTTTGAGTTATTTTCATTCATCTTCTCTGCAGTGGAGAATGCACAGAAACAAAGACATCTTCAGATGCAAAAATGTATAATAGTATGGAAAGGGTTCTATTCCAGATGCATATCTGTAATTCTTTCGGGTAAGCCTTTTTCTTCCCACTGCACCCTCATTCAGCTCCTAAATTATTGGAAGTAAGCAATTCCATGTCCTGGAGAAATTATTCATCTCTAACCTTATTATTCTATGCATTCAATATGCAGGTTTTCTGTTTAATAACAGTAAAATTGGATTTTTTATAAATATGTAACAACCCATATGTTAATCCAAGAATACCATTACATTCTGCATGAGCTTCCATCCAAAATATTTAAAGTTTATTAATTATAGGTATTGGTATAAACAGTAGTTTATATAAGATCTCGATATGTTAGGGAATAATCAAATTCCTTTCCAATACAAAAATCCACTTACACAGAAAGATTCCTATGACATGTACTGCTTACAGATACAATTTGCATCAAAGTATTTTACATCCTCCTATAACTCAGGGATGGTGGAAAGTCTGACATAAGTACTTGTAGAAAACTTATCTTAAAAATAATCATTTCAAAGTAATAACTTGCTGAAGAATAAGAGCTTTGTGTTGCTGCATTTGGTATTCAGTGAGCAGTCATCCTGTCACAGCTGCCAATGCTGACTGATAAATGTTCAAAAGAGCCTAGAAGAATATTGACAAACCCTCAACTTGTGTGTAATATGGAGATAAGGACACCAAAATTATATTTACTTATGCTCCCAGTGTAGCAGGAAGCTTCACAAAATAGTGAAACTACTTTTTACTACCTTCGTGTGCAATTTTTTATTATTTATTCACTACTGCAATGTTCAACTCTTGTATGGCGATTTAGTGCTGGATAGAATTACTAATCTCCAAGGAAGCAGGGGGAAAGAGAGAAAAAAATAACCACCTAACAACAAGCCTCTTCACCCCCACCAAAACCAAGCCTCATACTCTCATATTAAAAAAATAGCAAAGAAAAAATAGGAAAAATAGATGTTAAATTTTCTCAGCAAAGGACTGTTCTACAGGAATTCCAAGGTGAACAAAACCACTGAGTCTGTGTGCTGTAGTTGTAATACTTAAAATATCAGCATAGATTAAAAAAATTATTTTAGTCTCTTGACATATGTGGAAAAAATAAAGTAAATGGTTCGCTTAATAAATTATCAAAGCAAAGATAGTCTTGAAATGAATCACTCTGTGATTTGTTGGACTTGCAGTCTTAAAAACCATAAATATGAGGGTGTTTTTTTCTCAGCAGATGCATATTCCAGGGGCAATCAGATTTCCATGTAATTTGAATGGAAATTATGCAAGAACATCTTTATCTGATTTATTTCTATGTTAATATTTTGCCTGCTAGGTATGGTTAAAGACAAAACCCACAGAAGGAATTGAAAAATACTAAAGCCACATGCTACAGACATTTATAGCCGATATTTTCAAATCCTTCTGTTGACTTCAAAAAACGTTGTAGTTGTCTTTTTTTCTTTTAAAGGAACAAGCACCATTTTTATTTTTGCCATTTATCAATTCAACAAATCAGATGTGTTCAGTTTCACAGAACTTTATAGCAAATCCTACATGGTTTCAAAGTCTCTTGGGAATTAATGCTGTATTGTCCAAGGGTCTACTCCAGAACATGGGCTTCAAGAATGTGACTTTCTTGATGAAATCTGCTAGGGTTTTAGGTACTGGAGATAAAAGTCTTTTCCTATAGAGATATGAAATACTTGTGTTTTATTCGAAGTTGGGGCAGAGAGAGGGATGGAAAATCCTCTCATTGAGGAATTGAATTTTCCTTCTCTGTGCAGCTGACTTGAGGTTTTTACATCATGTATAAAGTGATGATTTGGTTTTTTTAATGACACAGATTCTGAAATGCTAGCTAGTTCATAGAGCTAATTTGATCTTGTGAATCTTTTTATGGGTAAGGACAGTCTGGAAACATAGGCAGTGAAAAGCTTTTCTTTTTTCTCTTCATCTTTCTCATAATTTGAGATATAAATCTTAGCAGAGATGTATGATATAGCTTTTAAGGATGCACATTAAGAACCAGATTTTGCCTGGAAGCCATGCAATACTGCCAGGTATAAAACTCATAAATCCTGCCTATAGGTGAAGCCTAATAATTCAGCTCTAGTCATAAAGCACAATTTTCAGAGTAAATATCACCGTGGTGATCAACTTTCCTGCAGGAGGAGCAGGCTCTTGTCTTTCTATACAGCCTCTGTAGACAAGCACATAGTTCATCTTTGTTACAGTAACAGATGGGAACAATTTCTATTAGCCTGTGATTGACAGAGTAAGTTATCTCAAGTGTCTTTGTCCCTTATAGCATTTTCTCCACTAGAAGCTCTTGCCTATTCAAGGACACTCCTCCTTTCAGGAAGAGAAATAGGCTAAAGAGAGATATACTGGAGAGGACCTACTTGGTCTGTCTAGTAGTCTGTCTAACAAAAGGCACAGGAATTACAAGTAACTCATATTTAAACTAGACAGCGTAAACCAAACATTCAATCACCATTTAAAATTGTCAGGAATAAAAGCCTCCCATAATTATTGGCAAATTGCTTTCATTTAAAAGAGTGAAACTAAGTTATATTTGAATATATTATTCAGCTTCCCCTTTCTTTCTTTTTTTGTCTTGTTTTATCTTCAACTGCTATGCTGGGATGACAGCTTTACTGGTGTTTTTCCTACTTTTAGACTAGGATTAAATTATCCCTAATTAACATTATAATAGGTTGAAGTGACTCTAGCTTGAACAGATCCCACAGAAGAGAAGCAGCCACAGACCACCTGGGGTCCCTTAAGAGGGGCAGTGTCTGTGCCCTGGTTCTGCTAAATATGGGCACAGAATCACAGAATTAGAGAGTCACAGAATAGGGAGGATTAGAAGGAACAAAGTGGGCCTTGTCATCCAACCTACCTGCTCAAGCAGGGCCATCCTAGAGCACATCACACAGGATTGTGTCCAGGTGTTTCTTGAGTATCTCCAGTGAGAGAGACTCCACAACCTCTCTGGGCAATCTGTTCCAGTGCATGGTCACTCACACAGTAAAGAAGTTCCTCTTCATGTTTAGATGGAACTTCCTCTGCCTCTGTTTCTGCCTGTTGCGTCTTGCCCTGTTGCCTGGCACCACAGAGAAGAGCCTGGCTCCATCCATTTGACGCCCTCCCTCCAGAAACTTATGTCCAAGGATGAGGTCCTCTCTCAGCCATCTCTTCTCAAGGCTGAACAAGCCCAGCTCCTTCAGTCTTTTGTCATAAGAGAGATGCTCCAGCCCTTAAATCATTGAAGTTGCCCTCCACTGGACTCACTCCAGGAGCTCCGTGTCTCTCTTGTACTGAGGAGCCCAGAACTGGACACAGCACTCCAGATGTGGCCTCATCAAGGCTGAGTAGATAATAAAAGGGAAAAATCTCAGGCCAGGCTTTAGTCAAATATATATATATATATATATAATTATATATAAATTGAGGCAGTCAAACTGAAATTAGCACACTTCACCATCACTTTGATTTTAATAATCTCTTTCCACACTTAGTGATCTATACAGAGGTGTTTTATTTTCAGAGGTGTTTAATAATCACTTGGTGATTGGACATGTTCCATTCTGCTGGAGCAACATACTTTGCCAACAATAATGCTATCCAATCCCAAATCAACATGTTTTGTGATTTGAAACATGCATCATTTCATGTCATGAAACACACCCACGAGGTTTTCAAATAGAAGGGGACAAAGAACAAAGAGGAATAAGGAGCATGCAAAGCAAAGTGGATAGAATCACTCTTCCAAGACATATAGTATAGAAAGATAACTAAAACATCCAAAATCCACAATCACTTGTCATAAGTCACTAATAGGCACCTGGAATCCCATATTCAGATTTTGATCCTAACAAATGTTAGGACTATGTGCATATGTTAGGACCCTTCTCACTTCAGCTAAATAATCTGCGCTCTGGTTCTGCTTGCTTTGCTTTCAGAGCAATAAAAGAACAAGTAAGGACCCATTAAAATGTATTTTTACAGCACTTGTATGTTTTGCAATTTGATGGAGTAATGTTTCAGCCCTGATTTCCAAAATCCATATATACTCAGTTGCAATTGCACCAGTAAAACTTCCACTGATTGTCTTAAATTGGATTAACAAGCCATTGAATCAATGGAGATATTTTTCTAATACAACAACTCTAATGAAACTGTAAGCTGCAGCATATATGGTGCTCATGTTTTTGGGGTACCCCGAGCATATTAAATATCAAACTCATAACTTCCTTTCACTCTCCTTAGTGGATGAGATTTTTAAACTTTAAAGTTTTTATAATTAAACCTCTTAAATTTATGTTTTCAAAGATCTTTTAATGAATCTGGATGAACATTTATGGTTCTCTGTCACCTTCCTTTTTGTAAAAATTTCTTAAGCTATTAGTAATTTCCTTACCATTGAGTCTAAATAAATCTTGTAACAGCTCAGTGTATTAGAATTGCAGTAGTCTCCAAGATTGCTGCAATACCAATAAATTCCCATCTCAAATTGTCAGCTAGTGTATATTTTTAGACAGTCTTCAAGTACTATAATTTTTATAACAAATGCAGTTCACATTGACCTGTCAAAACTTAGTCTCAATGCATAGACACTGGAATAGCTTTATACTTATCTGAAGTTACATTTTTCTCATAGGTTAATAATCTCTATGTACTTGAATGTACTTTATGCTTTCAAAATTATGGTGGATGAAGCCTATTTGCAGATGGAAAGCTTTCTCTCAAATGGTTGCTGTGGAAGTTTCTGATCTATAATATTTTGTGGATATGTGCTTGTCAGAAGCTGTCTTGTGACAGATATGTTCTGATCAAAGTCTAGGGCCCTGGGCCATCCGCATTAAGCTTTAGGAGCTATCTCACCCCCTGGTGTGATCTGGGACATTAAATTGGGTTAAAGTTTACTGTCCTCCAACCAGAAAAGGTCATTCTTGCTCTTTTTTTACAACATGTCTATCCCCATCCCCAGGGAGCTGCCCAATGGCCAGGGCTGGGACTGTCCCTGGTGCAAGGCAGTGGGGAGAGCCCCCTTTGTGGCCTTGGGGGTTCCCTCACTGCTCCTAGCCCTCAGGAAGCCCTTGGCCCCTGCTACTCTATTTTTGGAAATTACGCAAATGAGAATAAATATGAAATATAGAAGGAGTTTCCTACCCTAAAGATGTGTTTTCTAGGTACTTTGCTTTACATATGATTTCTTTTTCCTGAATCTTTCCAAAATATTTCAAAGGAGTAGTCTATACTTCAGAATGCCGAAGCCTGGGAATGTATTAACTAATGCATTTCATACTGTCAAGTAGGGAAGTTATTTTGCTAGTCCTATAATGTCAGTGCAAATATTTTAACTAATTGTGCTGATGCTTCAGCTGACAGATGTTCTTCACTGCATGCTGCAGTGATTTCAGATATTGTCCCAGATTTCTCAACAGAATGAAGGAATGTGGACAGGAGACTTCTTCATTCCACTGCTATTAGAGAGTTACTTGTGTTACTACAAGAGCACAAAATTACTGAAGATAGCTGTTGTTCTCAAGATCTAATACTTGAGTACCTTTTTTGCAAACAGTCTTCAAGTTTAAAAAAATTATGTTAGCCAGTGTTAGTTGAAATGGTAGAAACTTCAAAAACTGCAGTTTTCATCTGTTACCCCAAGAGGTGAAATGCCACAGGCAGAGTAAGTACGACAGTTTGACAAAATGCACGTAATTCAAAATGGTAAAACACACAGCTTTTTGACCAGTAGTGCTGGTCAAAGTCTCGTGGTGCTGTTGTTTATAAGTTGTTTATGTGCCCAGCATAACCTAAGCAGCAATTAGATTGAATCATCTGCTTCTTTTATTTTCCTTTAAAATTTATTTTTCTTATTGAAAGTTTGCATTTGTAGGCATATTTCTTTGAGGTGCTCACTTACGTCACTGGGATATTGCTGAACCTTATAAATATTGCAATAAACTACAACCACATGAAGAGCTTAGCTTAGTTAATGAAAGATAAGCACATGCTTAATAGATTTAGGATGTTCTTGCAATTAAATATGCATTTAAAGGCATGACATAATCAATATGTTAGCTGAGAAAACAGCTGGCTATCACTTTATCCAGAAATTAAACCCTGTACTGTACAAAATATAGATGCACCTACTGCATAATTACTTATATCTGGAACTAACCAGGGCCATGAGGATGACGATAAAATATGTTATTCTAGAAAACAAAATGATGCATAATTTTTTTCTGATGTTTTGGTATTTACACTCACAAACCAAACAAAGAAATTAGTCAAAGACCCCCAAAAAACAAAACAAAACAAACAAAAAACCCCAAAACCAACCATCCAACCAAAAAAACAAAAACAAAAACAAAAACAAAAACAAAGGAAAGGAAAGGAAAGGAAAGGAAAGGAAAGGAAAGGAAAGGAAAGGAAAAAGGAAAGAAAAGAAGAGAAGAGAAGAGAAGAGAAGAGAAGAAAAGAAAAGAAAAGAAAAGAAAAGAAAAGAAAAGAAAAGAAAAGAAAAGAAAAGAAAAGAAAAGAAAAGGACTAATATAGAAGCAGAAGAATAGATTCAAAGCTGCCTTATTCTTGTACTTTGATACTAGAGATTCTGAAGTTTATTGCAGTCCCCACGTAAATCAGAACATCACCATCTGCTCTTCCAATTTATCTCAGCAGTTCTTCCTATTCACAACCTCTAGACTGCAGAATGCCTTAATCAATCTCCTGCCAATACGAATCTCTCCTCGATACCAGAATACTACTGAGGAGCCCTTGAAGAATTTTAGAACCCTTATAGGGTAACAAATGAAGACAATACCCCATCGGGGGGCAAAAAAGTCTGTCATATCTGCTTGCTCACCATTATCAGGCAGTTTTTCTGTATGTGTTACATTTGCTCTGTAAACAAGTGAATTACTACTTTATTACTTTAGATTAGGATAAAGAATTATGCATTTAAACCATCATAACCAGCAAATGTTGTTCAGTAACTCTGCCGAGTGCTCAAGACACATATATATGAATCTGTGTTCCCCCTCGCCTAATTGCTCTCATAATGAACGATAATAATGCATTTATATTGATTCCAATATAAGAACAATAATGCATCAAGCCCACAAGTATTAACAATCACTTTTAATTATACAGCTTAATATTAACCAGCTCCTATTCTATTTATAGAATATATTAATAGAGTATTAACTATCCTATTTATTTTTTTTATAAAGTACGACCTTAACATGCTTTTATCAGCCATGAGTATTTCCTAAATTGACAAAATGGGTGGCGGTAGGAGAAAAAACATTATTTCAGAAATCAGCAAATCATTACAGTTACTCAAGAAAGTAAATCTTGCCAGTAAAAAGACTTACTCACTAGAACAACCCCACACAGGTGTAAGTGCTACATTAAAGGCACATATTTTTCTTATAAATCCATCAAGCTCCTGCAGGTTTATAATAATTAATTAAATTACTTAAACATCAGAGAAGAATTCTGACTAGAGTTTGTGCTCTGTGCACCTCCAAAGGTTCAGAAGTTGCTTGTGATAAAATTAAGCATCTAAAGGAACTAATGCTTATTATAAGATTATGTGAATTATTAAAATCTTTTGAGAGAGCCTGCATTTATTCTGCCTATCCAACAATCCTGTGTTGCTCATTTCTCAACATGAATACATTCCCTAAATTAAGCACTTGGCATCTTTATGTATGCATAAATGCAACACTTCCTACATATATATATATGTATATTCAAATTTTTTTTAATCTAAACAATCTGAAACCAAAATACATTAAAAATCAAAACCAAATATTTTGAGTATGGAAATTTACCAAAAATATGTATAAAACATGATGGGTAAAAATGGAAATGGAGAAAGAATTAGAAAGCATTTTTGTATAAATCTGACCATTGGCTTTTATTAGAATTGTATTTTACCTTTCATATTTTGTCCCACTGGAATGTATTTGTACAAAATTAATTTTAGATACGATTTAAATATTTACAGAATTTAAAAACTGCATTTTGAGTCTTACTGAGATAGCAGCCTATTCTTTTCCTTGTCTCATCCCTGTGATTGCAAAGCCTAAAAGATGTTTACCTACTACACTTGAGCAAATCAAAACCAACACCCTTGTTTCCATGTCCTGTGGAAGGGATCCCATGCTGGAGCAGGGTGAGAGTGTGAGTCCTTTTCCTGAGGAGGAAGGAATGGCAGACATGTGATGAGCTGACCATAGCCCCTATGCCCTGTCATGCTTCATCTCTTGGGGGGAAGGTTATTTCTTTTTTTTTTTTTTTGGGGGAAGGTTTTTTTTTTTTTTTTTTTTTTTTTTTTTTTTTTTAGTTTCCATGATTTCTCTAACTCAAGAAAAGGTATGGAGAAGAAAGCTGATGAAGGGCACACAGCTACCTTCTTTGTCTGCCTGTAACTAGTAAACCCAGATAAACTCTGTTGCAACTTATTGCCTGGGAAGTAATATCAAACCCCGAAACTTAAATGATAGTTGTTGCAAAACATGATTTTGTATGGGAAAGATTTAAACTGAGCTAAAAAAAAAACCCAACCAAATACCAAATCAAACATTCCCCCCTGCCACGCACATATCAGCGCAGTACTCTTATATAACACACATTTCATAAATATTGAAAGATAAAAAGTTTTGATCCAAAGAAAGTGGAGTATAAGGTCTCTTAGGACAGCATAACTTTTGAGAGAGCTATCATAGGAATAAGAATAATATTTTCATCTTATGTTTAGGCTTTGTGCTGGACTGATAAATGAATCTCACTTTAGCCATATATATTTGGATAGGCAGAGCTGTATTCACCAGATGATCTGACACATTGAATACAAACACATTGAATAACTGTACTCTTATACTTCAGAGAGAAGAGACAGTCATACAAGGATTAATTATTTAATGTTTCTACCCAGCTTGAAAACATGAAGCATTACTCCTTTATCACTATTAGTGATTACAGATGTTTGGATTTCCTTCAGAAAAGACGTGTGTGGGGAAAAAAGCAACAAAATGAAATAAATAATTCAGCAAATACTATTGTGATATAGGGTTTTTTTGAACACTTCTGTTTGCATTTTTGTGTTTGTGGTTTTTTGTTTGTTTTTTTTTTAATTAAAAAGTAAGTATGGTCACAGTGTTAAGAAGTATTGAACTGTTACCCTATTTAGTTAAAAGTGTAACACAAATAACTCTTCATGCACAGATTCAATCTCAGCACCTACATCTATCCTTCAGCCCCTATACAGAGAGAAGGAATATGGGGAAAGAGGAAAAGGACTAGAACATAGTCTGTATGTGAAACACCTTGCAAAAATTATATTTTTAAGTGCTTAAGAAAAGGCAGTTTCTCAATTTTTCCTTCACAAGGTGAGCAGAGGTTTCTTTGTTTATTACTGAACTGAATCTTGAAATAAGGTTTTTACATTATATGTCTCTATATTCATGGGTGCAACAGAACATTGCTTTAGGGTCAATTTATACATTTTTCCATCTTTACACTGCTGTGCACTCGTCTTGACTATATGCTGTCTAGTCTTGAAAATAACATGAGTTTCTAATTTGTATCAGCATGAAAATTTCTACGTAAATATGTTATCACAATATAGGTGATTTCACTGGGGCATGCTATGTCACCATAACTTCTTTACTGAACTGCCTCTTGGGGAACTGATTTAGCTTTCTGATAGTGAATGATAATATGGTAATAACCACTGCTCAATCAGGACAGTAATTAGCATCAATTCTGTTTAATTGAACTAAATTTAACTGGAGTGAAGAAGTAAAGTACTGATTAACCTCCAAACTATTGATCAGTGCTCACTAATTCTCCAAAGACATGAAATGATTATATCAATAAAGGACATAAATGTTTAACTTTGCAAATAAAACAGTATATGGAAATACAGTACACCATAAATAGTATTCCTACATGGGCAAAAGCAGTCTGAATACATTATATCTGTAGTCACAATTCCTTTTCAAATTTAAATTGTTCAACTAAAATTTACATAGTTGATGTAAATGACTAACTGGTGTTTTTTTTAGTACCTGTACATAAAGAATCAATTCCACAACTTTGAGAGAGTGATGAATTGTAAGGGGGAGACCTAGATTTTATAATGTCTGAGAGTAGTGATACGCCAGGGCTTGACACTTGGTCTCTTACTATTCTCATCTCTGTACCCATACAAATATCCCAGAGACAAAGGGTTTCTTTTCTTCTGCACCAGAAGACAAGAATATGGTGACATATGCATGTCACAAATGTTGCAGATTTTCCCAAGAGCAACAGTTGAGAGTTACATCTCTCACAATAATTAGCATCTCTGGTGATTTTGTCAGAAAGTACTGGATTCAAAGAGCACAGCATAATTCATCAAATCTTTGCACTGAGTTGCAAAGATTTTAAGAGGGGTTTTCTTTGTACTTTCACGTACATTTAGAATTAATTATTATATTTTTGCTGTACTTTTGCTGAAATTTGTATGCAATGTCCACTCAGGGAAATATCACCTATCAAGACATGATGACTACTCTTTGAAAGTAATAATGATAACACTCTTTTTTTCTTTTTTTTTTTTTTTTGGTTCTGCACTTTTTTTTAACAGTTAAAGAGAGTCAGTGGAATTATGGAATTTATAACCTTGTTTTTTACCTACCCTCAAGTTAAACCAATTACTTTTCTCATGTTTCTTTCATGAGAATTTCCACAGAGATTTTGTATCATTTTTAGAACATTTTCACCAAATCCATCCAGCTGCAGTTTTCTAAAAAACCAATATGATATCAAATGTGTAAGTACATGTGTAAGTACAATCCATGACAAAATAACTTTCCTTCCTTTGTACTTCATTGGTTTCATACAAAGGTGTATCTAACAATATTCCTTTTCTGACTATACTGAATTTCTGCAGCAATTTTCAGAGGTGATTATTTCTTCAATAATTTCCAAAAGTAGGCAGGTCTCTTTGTTACAAAAAAGGACAACAAGGGATTGCATCCAGCTGTTCAGGATTTTTCTGCACAGCTAGGATACCTGTTTATATTGTGTATGTGTCTTGCTTTAATCCCAGCCATCAACTAAACCCCACACAGCCACCTGTTCACTCTCTCCATGTGATGGGGAAGACAAATGGGAGGGGGAAAGAAAAAAAAATAACTCATGGACTGGGATAAAAAATTTTTAAACATATCCTGTTCACAGGCAGTTGTTCAACCTTCTCCAGGGAGGTCTGACTGTATCACATACAATGACTATGGAAGAAAAATGCCATCAATCCAAAAGTCTCTCCTTCCACCTTCTTCCCCTGGCTTTCTATGTTGAGCTATATGGTATGGGATATCCCTTTGGTGAGTTGGGGATCAGCTGCCCCAGCTGTGTCCCCACCCATCTCCTTGTGCCCCCACAGCCTGCTCATTGGTGGGGTGGTGTGAGAGGCAGAAAAGGCTGTGCAAGCTCTGCTTAGCAATAGCTAAAACATCTCTGGGTTATCAACACTGTTTCCAGTAAAATCCAAAACATGCCTCCTTACTACCTACTATGGAGAAAATTTACTTTATCACGGTCAAAATCAGCACATTGGAAAACCAATGCTGTCACATTTTTTCACTAATTCTGCGTGTGTTTTACATTAGTCACATCAGGAACTTGGTCTCCATTGCATAACTTATGGCCTTTTTCTTCAGCTGCTGGAACTTCTTTTTAGCAAATGTAGCTTCTCATATACGGTATGTAATTTCTCATATCCTTCATTTCCAGCAGAGAACTAATTTATCTGGTGTTTTGTAACTCTCAGAAGCACTTTCTGCAGAGCAGATGATGATCCCTTTTTTATATTCCTATTAGAACAACCTTCCAAAAATTGTGACAAATGCTTTAAGAAGCAGCTGGTTAACGCTAAGAATATCCAAAACTCCCAAATCAACTGTATATTGATACTCTCCTGCCTAGAATGTATTTACTACTGTGTCTTTTGTCACACTGTGTGAAGATGCCTCCTTCTTATATGCTCCTCCATATTCCCTTGGTCTCTTAGATTCCTCTATCAGTCACAAAATTCAATCAGCTTCTCTGTGGTCCACTCTTTCTTACTTGGAATGTACTGGCTGGAAGATTATCTGTCATCTTTGTAAAGCAGAGGGAAATATTTTCACTCTAGTTTATGCTGCAGATATGAAAGACAGAATTCCACTGCTTTCTTCTGTTCTCTTCCTGAATGCATGCCATTTGTTGCTTTCTTTGCAGATTAATCTTTAATTTGATTATTACTGGCATAGGATGCTACAACATTCAACCATCTTTTTATCATGCTGGTAGAGGGTTTTTTGGTTTCGGTTTGCTTTTTGTCTTGTTTTGTTTCCCCTATAAAATCCTGTGTAATTGATTAGGCTTTAAATCTATCCAAGTGCTCCGCTTTGATGTCTGGAAAATTACAGAGTTCCATTATAACATTTTATTTTTGCAGTTTGCTTTGCCATACCTAAGTTTCCTAAAACTGGGTGGACTTGTTTAGGTCATGTTGTACGAGATATTTTTAGTATATTTCTGAATGACATAACTTTTGTGTAATAGCCTGATTTTGCATGCTTAGACAACATTATAAGAATACTCATAACCAAAGGACAGAACAATTGAATTGTAGCTGACCTGGATAACCAGCTGTCTCTACAGGTAGTGATTTCCAATTTCTTTTATAGAAAGTCTTCCTTGTGGAAAAATTTGGCATATTCTCACTTATTCAGGGTCACTCTACTCATTAACACTGCCTATTTTTGTGACAACCACCACTTCTTTATCAACACTGAGCCAGGGCTTGTTAGTTTGGCCGGGTCTGCCTATAAACATTCACACATCTCTCCTCATCATCTTCCTGTTTGCAGGATGGGGGCACAAATATGATCCTCATTGCTCTTTAGGGAGCAGCAACAGTGCTGGAAAACTTATTTAGGTCTTTATTTTGTATTTCACGTCCATGGAATTAATAAGACAATCACCCTCCTTGAGCACAAGCCTACAGTTGCCTTTAAATCAGTAGCCTAAAAAAAAAATATTTATTGCTGTTATTTTAACTCTAGCTTTTCGTGTTCCTGTTTTTGGGTAACCATCATTCTGCTCTCACAGATACAGGAGCAGAGTTTTTCTGCTTTTCCACATTTCCCATACTATTTCTGAACATCCTTTGTGTCAACAGAGGACAGTGCAGGCCCAGTGGAACTGAACTAAAATCTCATCAATCATGCCAGAAACTAATGGTTCAAGCTACCTCTTACGAAAAAGCCTTCTCTGAAGTAATATTCTGTTGAACTGAATATGTCTTGAAAAATCAGAGTTTTGCTATGAATGAATATGGCCAAAATACTTGTAAAAGCATTTTGAATTTCTAATTTTTTTTTACTTTGTTAAATTTTTTTTGTTATAACTCCCATAGATTTTCCAGTTGGAGATTTTTGTATCAATTTCTATTGCCATATGTTACAAAGTAAAAATTACAGAGAAAACTCATGTTGGATTTTACTCCTAACAGCCCTAGACTGTGACTTCATGTGCAGACAAAAGGGTGGCTGACCCGAGAAAATACGCAGAAAAGATTCTAGCTCAGAAGTATTCAACCAATGGCATCAAATACATGGATTTTGGACTGTTAAAAAAAGCATCAGAATTCTAAGTGCAGTTTGTCTTGTCATATTTTTATCTTTTGTTCATCAGTTTAGTTCCTAAATTTGTTCCACACGTTATTATTTCTCTTATCCTTCTGTCCATTCTTAATTTCTTTCATTTTGTTTTCCATTTTGTTTATGGTTTACTCTATCAAGGAAATGTACTATTAACCCAAGGCATATTTGCCATTCATTCTTTATATATCCAACCCTTCCTTTTCTCATTATGTATCTCATTCCTACGAGCTTTCTCAGTAAGGAATCTTCCAAAAATGTTCTCAGATATTTCCTCAATAAGCATGAATACAAGATCACAGCAGAGATTAAAAATATGTTTAAATGTATTACTTCTAAAATCTTATTCTGGTGTTAATTGAACCATTTAGCTTGAAATTAACTTTTAAAATTTTGCTTAAGTGTGGAATTTATTGTATGTACTGCAGAATATGACATTTCTGTTTAAAAAAATCAGTTACTGATTTTGAGTGATACTTCTTAATATATTTCACTACATATGAGCCTTTCAGATATGGATATTGGCTGTATAGCAATCTTAAATTTAGTAACTTGTGCACAGAAGAAATAAGGATTTTTTTTCTTCTCCTCAGCAATCAGAATACCAGCTGACATGTCTTTGAAATATGCAGTTTACAAATGGTAAATATCAGTATTTACTGAGGTTTTTTTAATAAACTTTTTTTGAATATTTAAAACTCATTTCAGGATGAAATATTCACACTGTGTCAAGGGTGAAAGTATTTGTCTTCATCATTGTCTGGAGGCAGATATATAGGTAATCTCATGAGCAAACAAACAAATTAATTACATATACAATCCCATTTGGTTTTGGTAAACTGGGTATAAACCCCCCAAAATCACTGCAAAAAACTATCATGGGATTCATTTGTGTGCTTGCCCAATGAAAACTATAAATATAAATATATATATAAAGTTCCCAAAAGGAAATATTTAAACATCTCTTTAACTTTGGCCATACAATATAAAAATCTATTGCTATCAGCGGAGATTTCCACAAAAAAAATTTCCTTTTTAACAAAAATGAATTAATACCTTTTATGTGATTTACATTCCTCAGATAAGAAGTAAAGAACAAAATGTGTTTACATGCTGATGAATTTGAAGAACAGGTATTTCAAGGAGGCAGAAACAGTTTCTTATTTGTTCCTGACT
>VWZV01000554.1:90370-123773 GCA_013397155.1 Irena cyanogastra
CTGACTGCATTGTTATTCAGTCTCTCAGGAGCTATGTGGTCTGTAGAGACAACAGTCCTTGTGGAGTCTCGGATTAATTGATGATAACTGCAGTGTTTCTTCAGAATTAGTAGAGTATTTTAAATCAAAAATTTTTGACAGGTCATCGGTCCTGTGAAAAATTTTTATCCACTGCCAGAAAGCAAATATATAGGGTATGTATCATCAGACAGTCAAATTAAATACTTGTAATTAAAAAAATAATTATTGTAATAAAAAATCTTGTAATTAAAAATAATTCAATAATTCATATTAAAGAAAATATGGTGTTAATAATATAATAAGATAGTACTGTCGCATCAGTGAGTTTAAGGGCATTTTCAAGTGCTATAGCTCAATGTTTCTTAACTGTTTAATGGATACCACATTTCTCCTCCCTGTTAAATTCAGAATTGCCTTTTATGTGCAAGTGAAATGTGAATAAACACTCAGGCTTTTTCTATTCTCTCTGAATTTGTGTGAACACTTTAGAGAGTGACCTTTGAAAACAGTACCTCAGAATAGAAATGGATGCTGACTTTCAAAGCTTTTGACAAAGTTAACACACTAAGAATATGCTGCTATGAAATTAGCAGTTCTGCCAGATGGTTTGTACCTGCAAGCTCTGCCATAATTACAGTAACCTCATCATATTCTTGGTATTTCATCACCTTGAATATTTTTATTGCAGTTGTGCAGACATCTTTAAGCATTTCACCTCAAAGAGTGGAGCTTTCATTTGGGTGAGAAATTGCATAATAAAACTGTAAATTAAGAAAATTAATAATCTCATATAATTTATAATCTCATATTATTGAGTTTCTCACCGCCAGTTATTCTTCACAAGGGAGATTGCTAACATATTTAATGACTCAAGAGAAATTCTGAGATGCCCTGAATATGGAACTTCCATTGAGCATGCCCTATGTTTGGACTTTTGGAAGATATTCAGTCCTTGCAGCTACCACCAAAATCGTCCACCATTCTACTGGAAACATGATCATGCTTTTCCTCTTTTTAACTGTCACAGACAGAATGAAAGCCGCAGGCAAAGTTTGTCAAGGCAGCAGTCCCATTGAGTCATGAAGTTTAACCTCCTTGCTCTCTTTCTAAACTCCTTCTCAAAGTGGATTCTAGCTACGGTTGGATCAATCCAAGTCCCAGATTTGGTCAACAATTTATGTTTAAAGGACTATGTAGGAATAATTGATCATTTGTGTGAATTTATCTTTTATGACTATTGACACAAACATATGAATGTTATGTTTGTTTTATATAAATATAACTATGTTGATAGATAATGTATTTAAATTGATTATAAGAATTAGACTAAAAAGGCGTTAATCAGAATTAACACAGTCTAGATAGTTATAAATAATAGTATCATGCCATACTTGTTAAATCAATAATTTCAAAGCTAGCTTAATAATTAATAAGTAGAGATTTATGTTACCTACCCACACCAATGACTTTGGGCAAATCTCTCACTCAGTCTCAGGGAGTAACCTTGAGGCGTCCCTGCTCAAGGCAGGAATCTCCACACACACCTTCAGAAGAAACGTGTTAGGTTAGTGCTGTAAAACAGTGGGACTGAGCTTTTATAGCATAAAGTGATTGACTGTCAATGAAATTATTTTAGGCTATGTGTGCGAGCTCAGCAGCCTTCAGCTCAGCAGCTTTAGATAAGATATCGGTGCTATCACTTCTTGGTTCCTTCATCAGGAGCTTTGCCATAACCTCACCAGTGTCAGTTTCTGTCAGGAAACACTATTTTTCACATCCTTAGAATTTGGAACTTTATGATTGCAGAGTCAGGCTGGTCTCAGCATGCAAGAAGACCATAAGTAGTGTAAGCCCAATAATGTTTTACCCCTACATCCCGCTACAATAATGTATTTCATTATCCTAAAGCAGTGGAAAGGCAAAGGAGATCACTCATTGTCATTCTCCACAAGTACTGTTTAGATTAGAAGAACCATTATAATTCTCACACTTCTCTCCCATACGCGTTTGTTATCAAGTTTGTTTAAAAGAGTTCGCATTGGGAATCCATTTTAATTTGGACTATGCAGTGAATATCCACGTAAGAGTCACATTACCTAGACCTATAAATAAGTGTTCATTGAATTTGTGAGTCTTGCAAAAAAAGTTCATGCCTAAAAGAGGGCTCTACCTAATCGAGTAGTTCAGTGTTATAGAGGTTAATCTGCAGTCAGAGGCATTGGGTGCTGATGACCAGTATCCATCTGAGGTATATTTCAGGGGGGCCTGCATTAGACTAGCTCTATCTGTCCTGTGAGGCACTGAGAGGAGTGCTGAAGACAACTTTTGGAGCGTATCTTCCAGACAGCTCGTTCAGATGTTTCCATAATGCAACTTAGAGCATAGGGGGTAGGGCAGGATAAGTCTCCTTCGATGCAGGTTCCTGGTTTGGACTCAAAGTGAGTTAGGGAGACACTCATAGCTGGTGGTTCTGTGCATCCACAGAACTGCACAGCAGAAGTAAACACAAGTGACACTGCACTTACCACATCATTAGCAAGCCTTTGCAACTCTATGTTCCTCTGAATGGGGTGATTCTGTTCCTGAGACTGTCAGGAAACATGGGTCAGCATCTCAGATGACATCCAGTAATTTTCCATGTACAGTGTTAAGTTGTCGCAGTAAAAGAAGGTAATCATCTGTTGAGGAGAGGGGTTCATTGGGCATCAAAGAGTAGATGTGCTCTGGAACACATCTGAAGCAGGGGAAGAGTGAAATTGTGACCTCTATAGCCCTCTAATGCCAGTGAAACATACGCTCCAGGTTTGTACACATCTTTGGAACAAGAAGGTTTGATTCAAGTTTCTCTGTTCTCTAACACTGAGAAAGTCACTTATTTTCTTTGTGCTACGTTTCATTACTTATAAAATGAGTAAAATACCCTCTGTGCACAGTAGTTGTAAGAATAAATTAAGACTTTTATACCACTCCAATGGTCTTGTACAACACATATAGACATGAAGCAGTGAATGAAAAGACAATAGTGAACTTAATGTGTAGTAAATACTGTATGGAAAGAAAACCAGAACAAACCCTGCAATGATTATTAATCTTTGCTTGATGATTTTTAAGTTTTCTGACTAGCACTTTCTTATTTCTAACTGATTACTATGTTAAAGAACTAGAAAAGCAGCTTGTGATAGTGAAAAAGGATACTTGGTCTCTTTTCTAGGTGAACAGAACTTTGTCCTTAAGCTGGAAATTTACAGGGCAGATAGTGAAAATCGCTGTTTTCAGAATGCTGTCAAGCTAAATAAAGAGAAAGAATGCAGAAAGCATTTTGTTTTTATCTCTTCCATTGCCATAACTCCTTGCTCTTGACTGTGACAAGACTAGGTAGGAAAAAGCATGAGGAAGAAGTGTGATTATGTGGATTGTAAGTGGGTTATATCCTTTTAAATATCAATACATCATATGTGCTCACCCACTGAATAAGGCCTGCCAGCCAGCTGCCAAGTTGTTTAAAGTCTTGCTAACAACCCATCAATTAACAAGTGGAATTGCTGCCTTCTGGTATAGAATATTTTGTCTCACTCCCACCTGAATTCACTCCACATTGGATCATTTCAGCCTGGATGTAACAGTAGATGGCAAAGTAATATCCAGTGTATTGATTTAATTTAATGCATCAGTTTCAATAAGTCATATGGGCAAAGTTCAAGTCAGCCCATGCTTGCTGTCATATTTGAGGATCCAGAGCTCTCTCTTTCTTACACAAAACTAGAGAAGGTTTTTAGTTTTGTTTTGGTTTTGTTTTCTTTTTTAAATTTATTTTTATTTTTATTAAATAATCTTGGAAAAGCGGTTCTCTTTTCTACTTGAGCAGCTTTTCTACTTGAGCGGCTTTAAGGAGTGGGCAGAGGGGAGACACACAATAACACAAAGAGACAATATTAGAGATAATGAGTTATAAGAGAGAAAGGAACTTTTCAGAGGTTTCTGGTTGCATTTGCATTATCTATCGCACTTATGCTCCAGGATGCAGTTGAACCTTTCATTGTCAGTAAAGGTGAACAAGAAAGGTTTAATGGTTGACATGGCACTGGATAAAAATCACTTGAGAGGAATCACATTGCCGTCTGAATCTCTGCAGTCTATTCATGCTGGGAATATCACTGTGAATGGACCTGGTGCTCTGTTGGGTGCAGAGCTCCTGAAAAGCTGGTTTTGACCTTCCTTTCCATCAGAATTATAGGACTCTGGTCATATGGCAGGTATAATCTCTCGTCACATCTTTCAAAGAAAACAAGTGCGAGCATATGCTCGACTTTCAGTTTGAAGGAATGAATAGAGCAGAGATTGCCTTTCTTTCTCCCCATTTTGTAAAGGCTTTTATGAAAACTGTGATAAAATGTTCTACAGGAAGAGAGGCAGAATAAAGAGCAAGTGTTTTACAGAACTAGCAGTAGTTACACTCATGCAGATAGCTAGGAGAAAATTACATACCGTATGCAGATAAAGAAAAGCAAAAGAACGAGCACAAAGTGTAAAGCACTGAGATGCCAGTGCTTCAGCCTGAAGTGAGATGCCTTCAGCCTGAAGTGAGCACAGCGAGGAGATGTGCTGAGCTGAACAGAGAGAGGATTTGGTTGCAGTGTAAAGTGAAAAAGGAGAGTTGTGGGGTGAGACACAAAGAGAGGAAGTAGGAGGAGGACTTCTGGACCAAGTGGCAATGTAAGCAAGAGATGTCCTCTATCTGCAGCGTTTTGCAGAGAAAATGTTAACACTGGAAGTGCCTGCTGAGGGTTCATTCTGTGCAAGAGCTAAATTCTGATTTCATTCTTTTAAGTGTAAATCCACTGAGTCTGATTCTCATCTTTCAATATTATCATAGGGATATAATTTCTTGTATTTCTTCTCTAAGCATCCAGGTGCTTTTGGATGTAATTTAGGATATTTATTGGCTCTGCCTAGCTTGAAATTCAAAATGTTTTTACTGGACACAGGTATCCTTGACTATTACTACACTGTAAGTGTCAAGATTCAGGTTTACAGTGCCAGCATTTGGAACTATAATTTAGAAACTCGCATTCTGAAAGTAAAGTCTCTCTGTAAACCCTATAAACAGCAATGCTGTGCCAAAATATTCATAGAGAAATAAGAAAAAGACAAACCCTAAGGAAGCATTTCCATTTTACAGAAAATACATCCTAGAAAAATTTAATAATTTGAATAAGAGTGATATTTTGAGGTTACTAAATATATATATTGCCTTTCCAAGTTTGTGTACAGGAGAAATCTAACACCAGAGAATTGATCTCCCTATTAATGATTAGACTCAGTCATTTTGCCTTTCTGATTGTAAACGCAAGTTGCAAAGCATCCTATTAATTGTCAGACTGTCAGACCAGTTGAGTCGCTTTTTCTACAAGAGCTACTTAGGTTGCTCCTAAGTCAAAGCTAATGAGCTGTTCATTTGAGATTTTTGCCCAGAACAGCAAACACTTCTGGGGATTGTGTGTAAGATTATACCATCTTTTAGATAAGTAAACACCTTCAAAAGCAGCCACGAGTGCAGATTTTGTGGCCGTATCCAAACTTGCTTTTGGCTGGCTAGCTTTTTGTAGAGAGTAGACTGCACTGGTCTCAGATCAGCTTAGCTGCCTGAATATTGTCCCAGGATGCTGGTGAATTCAGGTGCCTGGGCTCACCTTTATGCTATAGCTCCAACGACATTGGAATTCATTGTCTTAAACCTAGATGGTATTTGTCCTGTAAGATGATTATTCCATTGAAGTGTAACCTTAGGATCAAAGTGCAGATGTACCAAAAGCAACAAAAAGGGGAATGCCTACAATGCAAGAAACAAGATCAGATCTTGTTCTAGAGAGTCTTCAAAAGATCCTTTCAAATTTCAAAAGATGTGTATACATCTAAAAAATAGTTCAGCTCTTGAAATGCTTTATTTACAGTACACTCATGTACTTATACTGATTTTAGGAGACATTTGAGTCAATATTTTAACAGCTTTTCAGGAATAGAATAGTAGTGTCTTGAAAGTTAAATGTTGTCTATTCCTACTTGGCTTGTCAGTTGTGGAAAAACTTGATCTCCATTTCCCCCTCTCCCTCTATTATTATTGTGCACCTCTATTATTACTGTGCAATAATCAGTTTCAAAAGATTATTTAATAGATAAAATATTCTTATAATTTTCATTGGATATAATATTATTTCTTCTAGTTTTGTAATATGATTGCTGATGTCTATCCACCTAGATTCTTATGTGGTCCCACTGGATAACACCACTTATATCTGTGTAAAAATAGAAACCATTAACAACTTTCCCTTTCTTTCTGCTTTCTCACCCTGCAGCAGTAATTATCTATGTTCTTTAGGGGTGGTGAGAGACAGAGAAGTAAAGGAAAAAAAAGTGGAACTTTTTCTTTCATAAAGAAGTTTAATTTTTTTTTTTTAACTTGTCTTCATTACAGTTTCAAACGAAGAACAGGCATGTTTACAGTCTCCGTGAAAGGCCCAAGACCTCAGTTCTCATGGCTCCTTGTAGAGATGGCTGAATTCCCTGGGCATTTGCTGTTCTCCTGGAGAGCAGCTCTGCTTCTGAAGAGTTCAGCAGTCCAGACTAACAAACAACCATGATTATAAGATTTTTTTTTTTAAGCTTTGTAGGAGAAGCTACACTGAGGATACCAGATCCAAATATAAATCTGAGACCTGTGGTCATTTTTCTTTCTTCAGAAATTTTACGTTGGTCTTTATGAAAGTTCTCCCACCTGTAAGTTTTCCCTAAATTTTCTGTAAAGAATGCAGTAGTTTCAGCAAAATAAAAGTGTACGATACCTTTACTGAAGAGAGAGAGAACCGATCCTGAATTTTAGTAGGAGTCAATATCATTGAAAGTTGCCAGTTAACTGTAAGATAAGGGAATAAAATTGTATATAATGCAAGAGTTGTTTTGAGCAAAGTAGAATAAGAAGCAACAGTGAGCCACTGATGCAGCAGACCTGCATAACTTGTTCTGAGTCTGAGGTAAGGTCAAGTTCTGTCTGAACATAAACTTCAGATATAGGTCAATCATCATGACTTCAAAATATTGCGCTCAGAAAACAAAACATTTATATATATATAAAATTGTTTGCAATTAAATGAAGTACAGAAAGTGGGGGAAAAAACCTAGAAAATATGGTTTGAAATGTGAACATACTAAAATAATACATTACTTTTGTTTATGTGACTTTCTGAAGACTGCTTTTTTTTAAATTTAAGCATTTTTCTTGACAGAGTGAAGCTGTATACGTTCTTGTTCAAGAGACAGATATTTCAATGCAAAAGTATAATCTCTAATTTATTTACTGTTATGGGAAGACAATGGACTGAGAGAGTTGGGCCCATTTTCCTTGGGAAAAGATGACTGAGAGGGGATCTAATCAAAGCATACAAATATCCTAAAGGCAGGCATCAAGAAAATGGAGTCAGGCTCTTTTCAGTTATGCCCAGTGACAGTACAAGGGGCAATATGGGCACAAACTGAAGTACAGAAAGTTCCATCTGAATATGGTTAAAAACTTCTCTAATGTGGGCATTCCAGAGCACTGGAACAGGCTGCCCAGAGAAGTTGTAGAATCTCCATCTTTGCAGATACTCAAAACCTGTCTGGATGTGGTCCTGGACACCCCATTCTAGATGAATCTGCTGGAGGGAGAGTGGGGGATTATATGATCTACAGACTTCTCTTTTAACTCCAACCGTTCCGTGATTCTGTGAGAGTATAGAGATGCAGAAAAAGAGAACAACATCTCAAGGGTTTCTTGCACACTCTGATAAAAATATGATTAGCCTATGACAAGAGCAGTTTCAACAAGCTTGCTTAGATGGACAGTATCCAGTGACAGAACAATTGGGTCACTACGATATGTGGATTTATAACCTCCTTCAAATGTGCCCTTTTGTCCTTGGCTATTATTTATTTATCCCAGCAGTAACTCTGTTTCATTTTTAATAAAATGCTACTTCCCCAAAAGAGAGACTGATGAAATTATTTACTGTAAATTTTGTAACTTTGTAATCCTTGTTTTCTCTTTGTCAAATCATTTATAAAATTATTTCTATCAGGTGATTAACCTTTTGCAGATGCTGAGAGCTATCCAGATGAATTATCTCACTGACTGTAATGGTGTTTCCCATGTCTGTGAGTGTTCATAAATGTGAACAGGGAATATACAAACTGACCTTGTGACTGTATTTATTTGTCAGTTTGCATAAATGTAGTTTAGGAATATACTTTTGCAAAACTGTCCTTTTTGCTATCTGCCATCTGTGATATGTTGTCATTATAATGGTTGCATTTTAAATAGCAAATGCATTATAGGTTTTAAATGTGCATGAACCTTTGTTTCTGTGAGATAGCAAGAGAAAACAAAATGAAATCTTTCTTGTAAGACGTAAATTTTGCATGGAAAAGAGTTATTAACATTTTTCTACCTTCTTTGCTATGAGATCTCTGAAGAACATGACAATATGGGTCATATCTTCCCTTTACTTATGCTATTATAAAACTGAAAAATCTTGGCCAGACCCAATAAAAAACTGAAACTGGAAATTTGTAATCAAATTTGGATACTCACACTCAAGAGCATATTTTTTTTCTTTTTCTCCAAGTTATCTTTAGAAGAATTTGGATTGTTCAGCTGAAAAAGAGAAGGCTTTGGCCTTCCAGTACCTGAAAACTGCCTACAAGAATGATGGAGAGAGACTGTTTGCAAGGGTGTGTAGTGACAGGACAAAGGGAATGGATTCAGGCTGAAGGAGAGTGTATGTAGGTTAGGTATTGGGAGAAAATTTTGTCAGGGTGGTGAGGCACTGGAAAAGGTTGCCTGGAGAAGTTGTGTATGCCTCATCCCTGGAAGTGTTCAAGACCAGGTTGGCTATGGCTCTGGCCAACCTGGTCAAGTGAAAGGCAACCCTCTCTGTTGAAAGGGGGTTGAAACTACATCTTTAAGGTCTCTTTTCAACCCAAGCCATTCCATGATTTTGTGGTTCTATGATATAGATTAAAATTAATCTTAGTTTAAAACATGCAAATGTTACTAATACGACTATGTTGCATTTAGCCGAATCTTCCACTTTGATGCACCCTTCAGCTCTTATCTCATTAGAATAATGACTAAAACAGAAGAACTCTCAATCAGAATGACTGCAACTGAATAGTTTGGAATTTAGGTTAGTCTTCAAAAGAAAAAATTATTTTTGACCACTATTAAAGATTATAATTGTCACTTTTAAATATGCACTATTACAAGTTCCTTATTTATTCTAGTATTTTCTATTCTGATACAGCACGAGAGTAGAATAATATCTTAAGCAGGTATAAAGTAAAAAATGGACATTCAGAATTTCCTTCAATGAAAACTTTTGGATTTTTCTCCCAATCTTGGCATGCACTAAAATCTTCTCTTAAAGTTAGACAAGAGGAGATTAAATCCAAGCTACGATGTAAGACAATAATCAATCACACAAGTTCTTACATTTTTTCAAACCCTCCCTCTGCCCAGGGACTGATTTCTGTTAAGCAACTTGCCAGGGCACCCTAAATAATGAAATTTTATGGATTTTTTTTATCCTGAGGCAAACTATGTTAAGTGCAAGAATGAGGTAGAAGTAGCAGACTCGTCTCAAAGGCTAAGCATAAGCTCATATACAGTGTGGGTCTCAGCAAAACTAGAGTGAATCACAGAATAATACTATTTCAGAAAATCAGCAGTATTACTTGTATCTGACACTAATCATAACTTCTCTTCAGCCTCTTCAAATCTAACAGTTAAAAATGTGTCTAGGATCTGAATAAGAACCTCTCTTTCTCTGGAAAAAATTGCAAAATGAGTAGCAGATAGCATCATTACTGCAAATGATAGACATTTTTAATGCTTGGTTATTTTCTTACATCAAAATTCTTATGCAGAATGCCTCTTTATTTGTTATTTTCTGTTTCCCTAAACAAGACAAAAAGGAAAAGAAAGCTTAACATAATCTTTTAAAAAATTAATGCATATGCTTAAGGAAAAGCATGTTTTTGGAAAGTTTTTCATTAAAGCATTATGCGGTACTGCATCAGTAAATCACATCCAAACAATGAGACGTGACAGTCTCTGTGATCCAGCAGGTCCTTCAGCTGCATCCCCTCAGGTACAGGGAGTGCAGCCAATTGCACATGGCCTTGAGTGTCTTCGTGACTATGATTAAAACCTGATCTAAATTGATGAGGTTGTTTTCTAATGGTAGAAAGAAAAGATACAAATGCCATGGAACTGTATGACACCTCTGCTTCAAAGATTCCAAGACAGGAAAAAAACTAATTCCATCAAGCAGTTCCTCTGAAATAGCATTCTGCTGTGATCAACTAATAATAATTGCAACTTACATAATTACAAAGAAAATTCACTTGGATGAGCAGCTGCTGCATGGCCAAGTTCTCTATAGGTTAATGGAGTGGGAGAGCAACTGGGCTGTGACTCTTGGATGCATTTGCCATTATTTGTAGGTTAGGAAAGTCTAAGTAAAAGGCTCAAAAAGCATGGAATTGACAGAAAAGAAGATACAGTGAAATCAGAATTTTTTTTAAGTCTTGTACGAGAGAGGAAAGATGTTAAGCAATTTACATAGATAAGCACAGTAACATATTCTTAGATCTTCATATTATGTTTCATTTTTTATGTAAAACAGTTTTGCATTAATTCAAAGTACTCAGTGTGTGCTTTATCTGTTAGGAAAAGTTGGAAGTATTTATCCATTTTGTATAACTAGTTTTCTATCTTTAAAAAAGTTTTGTTAGATATCTCTTTGTAGCTTGATTTTTAATATATCTTTGATGGAGCCTGAAGCAGGGAGAAATCTAATTATCCCTCTTTCTTCCTTTCTCTCCTAATTTCTAATAATAAAATAAACTTAGTGATTAAGGCCACAGAAAATTTGCTGAAATTCACGCACAAATCCATCCTATCTAAGCTGGAGAAAACTGCTCTGTACAATCCTCATCAAAGCAATGCTTGAACAGGCCTACATTTCTGGCTACACTGACAATCTAGTATAACTGGGAAACCACAGGGGAAGATTACAGAATGCAGAGAATCTACAGGGCACATCACATCATCAGATGGAAGCTGGGCGTGCTGGTTGTGCTCCTGAAGAGCCTCTACTCAGAGCAGAATCTGCACCCAAAGTCTGGATGCCTGAGCTCATCACATAACGCCAGCTTGTAGTTTAAGAGTGAGAAGGCTATTGATTGCCTCAGGTAGGCATGCAAAAACTTTCCCTGGTATCTCAGCATCTCCAGAGCTCTGAATATTAATTCTGGATTGATAAGAGACATCTTTTCCCACAGCTCTGTAATCCTCCAGACAATACTTGATTTATTTTTTCCTTTACATGAGAATATAAGTAATTTATTTATATTAATATATGGCTAGCAAAATCAGTCAGGAGGATGGCATTGCTGCTTTTCCTGTTAAAACTTTGCCACTTGGTGGACAGATGTTTACAGAATTTTGGGCCAGGAAGAGGATATGGAGAAAGAAACATAAATTTGAAAACAGTAACATGGTCATTCAGTTAGAGTCCGAATTCCAATTTCTATTCTAAAATATGCAGAGAACTAAAATGTATGTAGCAGCACGTAAATTTATTTGAGAGAACTTGATTGTGAATGTCTTTGTGAGTTTGCAGTTGTTTCTAATCACATCCCAAACATATAAGTGACATAAATTCCATGTTTGATAGATGTATAGGAGCTACTACAACAATGGAATCTATACAGAAAGAGTAAATCAGTGTCATTAAGAAAGAGATTCCTATATCATAATACCAAACCTACATTACCTCAGCTGAGCCACTAACTTTTGAAGAGGAACAAGGATATACTGTTTTTCTCCTGGAGAAACAACCATAATTCACACCATCAGTTTTGAGTCTATAATTGGTCTTTGTGTTTCTGAAAATGTATCAGGGATTGCTACGGCTATTGTATACAGTCACAAGAAAAAACACTCCCAATTTCCTAAGCATCCTCTCTTTTCTTCCTACAAAATATCAGGAAAATGGAGTCCCAAAGTAATGATATTAAAATTGTCAAAAAAAAAAAAATCAACCTTTACATTTGCTTTACATTTTCTACCGCTATTGTTTCTTAAGCTCTCTCTACTGACTCCTATATTAGCATGGATTTACTATTAATGTGAAATATATCACATAATACTGGCTCCAAATTTTATAACAAAACCTCTTT
Source organism: Irena cyanogastra (assembly GCA_013397155.1). Classification (NCBI taxonomy): domain Eukaryota; kingdom Metazoa; phylum Chordata; class Aves; order Passeriformes; family Irenidae; genus Irena; species Irena cyanogastra. The sequence continues at coordinate 102,668 of VWZV01000554.1, forward strand.
ATTTTTGATATACTTAATTCAGATGTCCTTGCCTCCAGTAATATATTCAGAAGGCTTTCTTAACCCAGTCCAGGGAGTACTTTAAGTATTGAACAAACAGAATTTAGGAAAACATTACGTCTCAAAACATTCTTCCTATATAAAACTGAGCTGGTTGAATTAATGATAAGTAGCTATTTTCTACTATAAAATAATTTTTTTGATAAACAAAAAGGACCCAATTATATCACCTATTGAGTAGTTTTAAATTTCATATCATATTGCTGTCTAGTCAAGGTATACCAAATAACGCAAGACTTTGGCAAGATTTCCACACCTATCATCTAAAAATCAGATTTATCAGGCAGTTTCTTTGATGTTTCATCATAAAAGATCTTCAGCATGAAGCACACTTCCTTGCTGTATCCTAATGATAGTTTTGCTTTACAAACAACAGACTTAAAAGATTCAGTATATTACAGTGCAGGTTTTATTAGTGTCACATCTACTCTGGATTTCAAATAAACACCTTTTTAACAGCAAAGTTAATGTTAGCTGGTAATGTCAGTATAAGTAGGAAGACTTTTAATAAACTCAGGTTTATATACACTGGCATGTTAACAAAGGATGTTTCAACCTCTTGAACCTACAATGCAATTTAGAATCAAAACAGGTTGTGTATAAAACCTGTAGTGAAGCCCTGAAGTCTGAGTTCATGGCTTTTGAGGTTTGATTTTAGTTTCCAGGGTTTTTTTTCTGGCACAACTGACAATATGTATTAAACTGCAATGTCAAAGAGCAATTATTTTACATAAAAGTGATTGAAAACAACTCTTCCTAGGTGTCAAGAAGCCTTTGACTAATCAAACTTATTTCAGACAGACAGGAGCCAGAAAGAAAAGTTATCTTTTAATAAGTGCTGAAAATCAGCTAATTAAAAAGTACAACAAGAATGCTTTTAGTGATTTATAACCAATTTGTGTCTCCAAAAGCCTTTTTCTGGAACAGATAATTACTGCAGGAGTTGATGAAGGCCAGAAGACTTAGTACAGTTCATGGCATCATTTTAAATTTTCTTAAAAGTAATTATACACGTCATATACAAGGGAATTTGATTGTCCTATGAATTACTTAGGCTTTAAGGAGCCTCTGAGCTTGAGAAAATAAAACTTTACTATTTTAAATTAAATTCTAAGCCTTCAAGGCTTGGTTGGAACAAAGACTCAAATTCTGAATGTCTTTTAACAGGCTTGGAAAGAAGCTTCTAGCTATTCAAATGAAGTTTTTAATAACTTTAAAAGAAGTTCTTAACTTTTTTGCTACATAAGCTTCTAGATGCATATTTAAGACCTCTGCTCTAAATCTTCTAGTCTAATAGTTTTGCTCTTTTCAAGAAGACAAATAGGACAACTGTCAGAAAAGTTTTTGTGCTGCAAATCACAAAGGTTGCACCTTGCTCTAACTATATAAATAATGATAGATAAGCTGCTTTTTTTCATTTTTCAATTTTTTCATTAATTTTTTTTAATCAGCAGATTTTCATGCCACAGAGCAACCAAAACTGTCCTTGTAAAAGACATTAATTTTACATGAAAGGATGCCTGGCACCTTCACATAGAAACTTTAAATTGGACTACTTCTTCCAAGGGTTCTCTTATTATTCTTGTTCAATTAAAATGCATTTTCAGTGGCCTTCATGTTTATGTAAAATTCCAATTGTTGCACTAATTTCCCATGTTTCTGAACACCCATGTAAACTGAAGTGTTGCATAAAGGCAGTCAAGGGCCTCATGAGGCAACATAAGAACACACAGCATAACATCAATTTCAATCCCTAGTGTTTAGACTTTGACTTTGTGGGCATACAGATGTATTTATTCTCTGAGGTTCAGCATGGCAGGATGTGGGAATGGTAAATACATCATGCCATTTGCCCTCTGATCATGCACCGCATCGTGCCATCGTGATGCAGCTCCCTGAGCAATGGGGTCCAGTGAAAGGCGTCCCTGCCCGTGGCAGAGGGGCTGGATCTAGGTGCTCTTTAAGGTTCCTTCCAACCCAAGCCATTCTATGACTCCATGACCATTGTCCTGTATCTGATTAATGCAGGTGCCATGATAAGCTTGCAAAGCCACTCTTTGTAAAGAGTAGTAGTTTTGCATTGTAACATTTCGAAACTGTAGTGTAAAAACTGACTTTTAGGTACAGACAGCATTGCGAAGCCCTATTTAAGGCTTTACTACTGGGATATAGACTCTGTAGCATTTCAAGTCTCCGATAGCAGTGAGTCATACCCTATTCAAGGACTCATTATTTATTTTCTCCATTGCCAATTGCAGCTGACAGCTTCAACTGCTCTTTAAAAGCCGCAACACAGTGAGTGAATTTTGATCCCTGCAACAAAAGCCTTCCCCTTTATAACTCTGGAGTGGTGTCATACAGATTAGAACAGGAAAGCAAGGTCGATCCACCATCAGTAATCAAATGAATCATACATTTATTAAAATTTTAAGGTACAGGTTTTATGTCCTCTTTCTGTTATTATGTTGAGCCACAATTTCAGAGACATTTCTCAGAGAGCTCTAGAAGGAAATAACATCCCTTTTCACTGTCTTTCCTGTGTAAAGTACTCAACTGACGTACTTTCGGAAAATATGTAGAAATATGGACTGCAGAGCTTTGCAGTGGTTTTGTACGCTGTCTCTGTCCCAGAAAGGCTCTCTGACATAGAGAACAAATTTTTACAGGAACATAACTCTTTGCATAAAATTTAATAATTAAAACTTTTGGGTCCTATGCTTAATGTGAACTTTTTCTTTTGAGAACAAAAGAAATCATTCTTCATGGTAAGCTCATAATGAATCATGTTTTTATTTAATCTTTGTAGTCTACAAATATTTTTCTGCATTATTCATTTTAGAGAGATGCGAAATCAAAAGAATTATTACTCTGTTTATGACCCTATACTATTTATATTTGCCAGATCTTCTTAAAGGAAAACCTGTCAAAAATCACCTTTATCTGCTACAATCTGCAGACTCAGCAGAATTTTACTAGCAGCTGAGTATGCTTTACAAAAGAAGTAAACAATCAATGTACTTCAAAATCAGAATCTAGGTATGTATGCTTAAATCCTTAATACACTTCTGTGAAAATCAGTGTTTTTCTCTTTCTCTTTCATTTTCAAAAGATACTCTCTTCACCATTCACCAGAACTAAATTATGCACTAGCAATTTCAGCCTAATCAAAAGGATTCTGAAGAGCAAAAAGAACCCCCTTCCGAACTGTTATTGTTATCCACAATGGGGCACTCAGGCTGCAAGAGTTAGATTGCAGCACTCTCATGTGATCACCTGTGCTTTTCCAAGAGTACACCAGAGAAAAAAAGATAGGACTAGCAAATCTGAATGCTTATTATGAATAACCTGAAGTGTGATAGGATTCGTAAGTAAAGTTAAGGCTCAAACTCACAGAAAATGAAACTGGTTACAAAGTTCACGTCTGGCTTCAGAGCACCAAGCCTGTCAAGAGTTCAAGAAGTGTTTGGACGCCACTCTCAGGCACGCATTGTAATTCTTGGGGTGTCCTGAGCAGGGCCAGAAGCTGGACTTGATGATCATGATGGATCCCTTCCAGTTCAGCATATTCTATGATTTTATGACTTTAGGTGGCAATTTTCAAGGACATTTAGATTCTTCCAAAGTTTAATATTGGTGTCAGGCCAATAATATTTCAAGAATTATAAACTGTTGTATGGACACTAGTATAAAGAGAAACACTTTTAAAGAGTGCATCAAAAATCAGTTAAAACTACACAACCCACTACTGATATAAATTAAATGTCTGTTAGAAAGTTTTTAAAGAAAATCTCAATTATAATGGGAAACAATTAGAATGCTTTAAAATTATTGCCTGTCTATATTCACATAATATTTGCATCCATGTTACTGCAGTTCAAAGATTTGTTTGATGTTAAAAATTTTCATGTGCTACCCAATTCCATTTAATGGAGGGTAAAACATAAGACATCTGATGCCTGTATACATACAACTATAATTAGGAAATAAGGACGTCTTTTGCTTCTGTTTATCCTGATGGCATTCAGTCAGTTAGACATCCATGAGCTCTATCTTCATTCCCTGCTGGGCACTTTCAGATAAGGAATTCCATACCCAAAAACAAAGAAGGGGGAAAAAAGAGAAAGATTAGTAAAACTCTTTTTTTCAAAGAATATAACTTTTCAAAATGTTTAAATTTTCATGGTCAGAAATTTGTATAGTATTTTTACCTAGAGAAGAACACAAAATAAGCATTATGTGACCCTAGCTTATTTTGAGTATGAAGTAAGTTATGCAAGCTAACATTCCCTCTATATTCCAGATTTTATTCTTGCCTTTCTAACCCCAAGTTTCATATACCAGCACAAGTAAAAGACTTTGCTTGCATTACCACACATGCTTTCCAAAAGGCATGATTTCAACAGGGAAAAAATGTTAAGATACTTGAGAAAATAAAATAGGTAAAAAAGCCTCTGTTCTGATAGTCTAATTCAGGAAGGGTTAGATTTTTAGGCTACAGCCAAACTCATTGTGTCAGTGTCACCAATCTCTCCTATTTTGAGCTAAAGTTTTTTTTTTTTTCCCAAGAATTTCAGAGACCACAGGATCTCTGAGCAGCTTTAGAGCATCCTTTCACAATCTATACATCCAATAAAATGGAAAGCTGTCATAGATTTTTAGTGTCTTTTTATTTAGGGGGAAATTCTGGACAAATTGTAGTTTCAGCTTAATATTTTCTTTCTTTATCTATTTGAACGTGGCCAGTGAATATATGTGGTGCTAAATCTGTACAGGGAAATTGAGACTGTGGTAAGGGAAAATGTGAATTTCTGCATTTGTGTTATTGAGCTGGTCAATATAATGAAAAATAGACATTTCTTGTCTCTTTTGCCAGGTAAAATGTGATGAAAACAAATGGCCTCAAGTTGCAATGGGAGATTTAGCTTGGATATTAAAAAAATATTTCTTCCCTGAAGATGTTGTCAAGCGCGGGAACAGGTGCTCAGAGCAATGATTGGAACACCACCCCTGGAGGTATTTAAAGGATGTGTAGATATGTAGGCACTTGGGGACACAAGTGCCACATCTTTAGTGGTGGATTTGGCAGTGCTGCATTAATGGATGGACTCAATAATCTTAGGGGTCTTTTCCAACCTAAACAATTCTGTGATTCTATGACTCCATGACTTACTTAACAATAAAACAGAAGTGTATAAGAAGGTTGGTTACTTGAGGGTGATGAATCTGATGTTTGTTTTTAAAGGCAAAAGTCTTAACTTCAGTGCTATTAAGTGGGGGCTTTGCTTTCTTGTTTTTTTGTTTTCATTATTGGTTGGTTGTTTTTTTGACAATGGAACACTACTGTGAACTCAGTGCAGTTAATATTGGAGATAAAACTGGTTCTGTTTGGAATTGATGTTATCTAATATGTTTCCCCGGGACTAAGAAAGGTATTAAGGAAAATAAAAATGACACCAGAGTCTATTATAACCCAACTGCAAATGATTTGTTCATAGAATTATGAAAGATGAATCAACCAGTCTGATATAAAAACATTTCAGTTCTTATCTATGGACTGATGTTACCATTGTGAGTAGCTTCTAGAAGACTTTTAACTGCAACATAGCAATTTTATGAAGCCAACTGCAGAACAATTTATACATGATATATAGCTCAATTTTTGCTAAACGTTTGTCAGATGACATGTCAATCACAGCATGCTAGTCAATGTTCAGAAGGAGGAACTCAATCTTCATATCTCGAAATATCACAAAGAAAGAACAAAGGAAGATGGATGGGGGAAAATAAAAGGATAGGAATGAAATTCTGCAATGAATTATTTTTCTTTGCTTCATTCTCTGCCTCCTTTGTTTCTTTTTTCATGTACCTTTCTTTGTCTTGTCCCTTGATTTTTCCTTCATCTTGCTGTTGTATTTTTTATAAATAGCATACTATTATTGTGCCTGAATACTTTCCAGGTTCTTTCTAGAGGCTGTTTCTCATAGCAAATAAAAGATAAAAGCTAGCTGTGTTGCACATTTCTTCTCTGATTTCTTTCATGTTTGGACTGCCTTTCAAAAATATTAATAATTATAATGCTCTACTAACATCTCTATCTTGTCTATTCTTTGTCTAATTGTCATCTCTTTTCTCTGACTTCAGAGATTCAGAAGTCCAAACTGATGTCTTGGCTTTTTAAAGACTGTCTATAATTCCCTGGCCATGAATCAGTTTTAAATTAAGTAATTTTATAGTTCTGCTTTCAACTGCAAAATTTTTAAAGACTTGAAGACTTTGGGTGACAAAACATGACCCCATGGAGCACAGGTCTTCATCTATTGCGTGTTAAACAGAATTCTTTGGAAATGTCACACAGTACCAAATCATTATCACAAAAACTGTTGGTAATACTGACTAGTTAGGAGAAAATGAGAGTCTCTGAAATGCATGGGTCAGTAAATAAGTTAGATATAAAACCACAGACACAAAAAGGGTTTGCAATGAAGCAATAAATTTTAGGAAAGCTCTATACCCAGTAGCTGTGACTAAAGCTAGATAAAGTGACTAGTGTAGTTTTACAAGTGAACAAAACTCAGTGACAGTGGAGGTAATGCACTTTGACATAATAGATTAATTTCTCATAAATATATATCTTCATGGTGCATGTGAACTTGCAGAATATCTCAAGCGCTAAATTCAGAAGTCTTGGACTCCCAGTTTTGTCCTGTGTCCAATTTCTGTTGTGATTTTCAGGGTAGACAGTCAAGTTTTAAGGCACAGTTCTGCCTTAGAATTACCTCTCAATAGTTAATCATCTTATGATTAGAGAAGGCAAAATTCTTTTGAATTCATATAGAGTACAGATTATGAGAATACATTCTGATGTGGGTTGCACATGCATTTATATCTGTTTGTTTGACATGAGGCACTCTTAGTTTCCTTGCAATCTTTAACCTGCATTGGTGCCATAGCAAATTGCTATGAACTAGGATGACCTGTCCATATAGACCAAGGTACTGTCATAGAAAGTTTTTTCACCTAGTATCAAGTACAAATGAGTTTTTAATTATCTAAATACACAGCAATCTATGCCTTCTTGATTGCTTAGGCCTAGATTCATAGATCTGTTTGCTTCAGGAGGTACATTTGTTTTTCCCCTTTGTGCTTTTATTTCCCAATTTCTGTTCTGCATCTCTGTCACTCCCACCTATCTTATCAGAAATCATTTCTGACATTTCTTAGATATGTCACCACTAAATATGTCAGATTCAGCACTTCCTTTATATTCCTGATGTCTCTTTTTATTTTTTTTCATATGAAGTTCAGTATTCCCTGAAATATTTTCTCATATATGTTAATTTACTGCTGATGTTTTCCTTTTCTTCCTGTTGTAAATGCTTCAGAGTGAGTACATGTAACTACTTCAGATAATCACAGCACCTTACAAGGTATGTAATTAAGAGTTTCTAATCTAGAATTATGTACCAGAACACAGTTACTGAGTTTGACCGTATTACTACCAGATGCAGTCACGATCATTTTGCCACTTCTTTCAAGTCAGAACTTTGTAACTTTGTAACACCCACTACTGCATCATATCAGTTGTTTTAATGACGTGTGGAGGTTGCTATTGCAGAACTCTGTTGTGAATGCTCTTTCCCAGTACTTGTTTTTCTTTTTTTTGTCTTTTGTGTGCCAGCTTCTGAGATCCCAAACCCACTCACTTACTGTAGCCTACTGCAGCAGATGCTCCTAGTATTTCTCCTTCACAAATTCTGAAAGCTCTATGGCAGTAACCAAAACACTTTCGTCATTGCTGCTGCTTTGCTTCCTTCACCCTAGGCTCTGCTGTAGCCCCTCTTATTGCAGCTTCCTTTTCCCTGCCAGCATTCCATGTTCTCTACTGACTGTGCCTTCACACATTCGCACTATTGTCCTCAGTTAAAAACATCAAACCCCCATCCTGCCACTATTCAAGTCTGGAAGTTTTTATTGTTCCTTCACCAACATGCATTAAATAAGCTACTTGGTGCTGGCTGAGGTCTCTGTTAATGACAGCTGGAGGGAAGCCTGGATATTTTTTTGCAGCAGGTGACAAATAACCAGTTTCCTGGAAATCTGCCTCCTTAAAAACTGTGGTTGCTCAATGTAAGATTCACAGCCCCTGCACAGGTTAAGAAAACTGATCCATAAAACTAAAGGCTTGGTTCTTTGGATAATAAATGGAGGTAGATTCATCCTAATTGAGATGCTCTGAGGTGCCCTTTGGAGACGCTTACTTTTATTCTTTGGATATATAATGAGCCTAGGCAATTAACTGTCTCCCAAATTAGGTGTCTAATGTAGACACCGTGAAAAAACATCCTCTTCTACTTGTTACAGCAGAACATGCGTTGCAATCTGTAGGTCTAATGAAAGTCTTTGGAAGAGGCCCCAGCTGGAAAGAAAAATAACATTTTTAAACAGCTCCAGTTTTATATTCACATAATTTCTTTCTTTTCTAAAAATACATCAGTCAGTGAATTTCCAGCTAATTTGGAATTCTGCGTAGTTGACTACCTATGAATCACTATTATATACATATTCTATAAGATACCTTTTATATCTCTACAGAAATTCTTCTTTTTGAAGGTCATCTTCTCTAATGTTCTAAATTATTCCTATTTCCATTTAAAAGGGTCCTTATATTTGCATCTGGGGGCTAAATTATGTCTAACATGCTTATTCTATCTTGACCTAGATTTAAACAAAAAAAAACCAACAACCCAATCTTTTTCCATTAACAATGTCAATTATGGAACAATGCTATTATAATGCAGTATGAGGCACTATAGCTTTTTCTGTGTGACCACTGTAATTCATGCATCTTCCAAGCAAAATGCATGGAAAAAGCATAGAGTGCTACAATTCAGGAGTTTTGCCAGGCTGCCATGTGGAGGATACTGTAGGTCAATGATCCACTGGTGCAAAGGGCAGTCATTTAATACACTCACTGCTTCTGCCATCATCTAACCACACATCTTAGATGCATAATAAACACAGCTTCTGTCTGGGCTTGATCACCATATCTAAAATGCTGTAAATAGTCTTCTCTTAGCTTTTTTTAAAATCATGAATGAGAAGGAATGACAGATATTTTAGAAAGGAGAAATAAATAGTATAAAAAGGCTAACAAGATGTCTGAATTAAGCTAATCTTCATGCCATAAAAATATTTCTATATTGATTAATAGCAAATGCTAGTGAGCTCCAAAAAATCAAAATTGACCTGTAGATATATTTTGTTCTTGAGACGTATATACGCCTGTCAAAACCTTGCAATATTATATTACCATAGCCAACTTTCCACACAGTCAATATTTAAGTTCTATAAGACACTTTTGTTAATTAGTTAATGATCTTAAAATTTTTTTTGCCTTTTAATCCACTACTTAAACTGAGAAAAAGAATATGGGATTCTGTTGTTTTGGCTTTACACTGTTTTGCCTGTCATAGTAAGTAAATTTAATCTGCATTATTAGTAACTGTCAAAAGCATACTCTGAACAGAAGGCAAATACAGCAGGTGGTATAAAAAGAAGACATGGCTGAAAGCAGAAAAGCGAAACAAATGATTGCTAGAAACTGCTAATCTAGTTATGAATAAATTTAAGACAAATTAAAATGCATGCAAAGCATTCACTGAAGGTGAGTATTTGACAGAAAAGGGGATAAACTGACCAGTCCTTGTTATAAGACCATTTGTCAGGAAGCTCAGTGCTAAAAACCTGCTGTATATTCTAATTGCTTTAATACAACTTATATAAACTTAACCTGTCAGATTTCTGAACCTCCTAAGATGGCTCATCAAACAACAAATTTATGGGACAGAAAATTCTTTCTTTGTTTGCTAACATAAAATAGGTGATACTTCCAGTTTACTACACTTTTCAGTGCTCAATTTTACTTTTTCATTGCAGATAGCATTTACATGATATTTCTTGTGACAATTAAAGGTAATAGAAAAAACACTCTCAAAAGAAATACAAGGAGTGAAAAAAATCATGCTCTTTGACTATTTTATATTTTGTAATAATCTATTTTTCAGTGACATATCAAAAAAGGGGTGTGCAGACAGTTAGGATTTTGCCAAAGGAGCAAAGTCTGTCAGTTTCCTTTTTATTTTCTTCCATTTTGGATGATGTGTACAGATTGACAGAAAAGTGCCAAGCCCTTCGGCAGTTCCCTAGAGCCTGGAGGGCGGTCTGCCTGGAGTCTGGTGCAGAATTTCACTTCTCCCAAATCTCACTTATGCCTCATGCTGGATATTCAATTTTTGGCACTCAACAGCAACAACTTCAAAATAATTGGTTATAAACGTGGTTCAAGACAGCGTGACCTTAAGACATTAGGTGACTGCAGCTAAGCAGTTCTTAAAATTCCTCTAATCCCAGTGGAATAATTATCTCACTCTCTGGTGAAAATCTGAAATTACTTGGCCCAACTTTGTTGAAAGATCTAACAACAACAACAACAAAATCTTCTTGGTTTGAAACTCTAAAGCACATTAACAGAAGATGAAGAAACAAGAATTTCTTTGTTCTTGAGTTCTCTCAGATGTATATCTTATCTACCTAGCAGGCAAATAAATGTACCTTCAAAGCTCAGTGATGCTTCGATGCTCCAATGCATGATTTCTCTGTCCTACCCACTTGATATGTATCCTCCTTGCTCACTTATTTCTTTATTGTATTCTTCATAATTGCAACACATGAAAATGAGAGAGAAAAAGGCATTTAAACAAGCACAGAACCTGCACAGATAAAATACCGCCTGAGAGGAAATTCCACCTTCAAAGAGTTATAGCACCCTACAGACAAGCCCCCATGTTTAATCTTTCACCTTGCTGGTGAACCAAGGGTGTTGAGTGACCCTTGGTGGTGCAGCGCAATCAGGCTCACTTCATCAAGGTTGCAGTTGCAGACACCAGCTGTTGCAGACACCAGTTGCACTGAGGCTGTAGCACCAGTTACCCAACTGGCCACTGGAGCCACTGGGAGCCAGGGCAGCCGTTAGTGGCATAGCGGAGGTAGCGCCAGGATCTTTTAGAGATGCTAAACTTCTAAGGAATAGTTACAGGACAATTCCACAGGAACCCTGCAACACGCAGGGAAGTTAGTGTTCACATGCAGCAGTGTAATTAAGACAACTGGGGCACAATATTTCATGTTGTTTAGAACAAACTACTTGATAAAGTCAGTCTTTGCTTACGCTTTGCATAGAAGTTTCTCTTCGTTTTAGACAGTTCTATAGAACAGAGGGTCTCAGAGCTCTTTCACCACTATGCAGAACTCTGTAGAGAGATGTCAATTTTTTTTTCCTAGTTTTGGTGTCTAAATTAGGTACATTTTTTGATTTCCACAGTTAGAATTAATAATTATACTTAAGTAAGTTAAATCACTTTATTTGAGAACTGAAAATGAAAAGCTTTCATCCTGCTAGACTTCTGAAATAAACTTAGAGCTTACCTTTAAGAGTTTTAATTAAATTGAAGGGACTGTTATCTTCCTGCACTTTTAACACCTTTTTTTTTTTTTAATGAGAACTGTATGGGCCATTCACTTAAGACTTGGACTCAACGATCCTTGTGGGTCCCTTCCAACTCAGAATATTCTGTGAAATCTGTGAAATATGTCTCCATTCCTAGCTGCACCTGAAGCATGACTAGGAATATCCTGCTGTTTTTAATATGTTCTTCTATCTTTAAAAGTCTAATTATTTTGATTCTGTCTAACTGGAAAAAAAAAAAATAAAGACTCATTCTATGACCTTCCTAGCACTCTCAGTTCCGTTACGGCTGTTATGCCTTGCAGCACAAATTTTATGAGATAGTATAAATCTCTTGTATTACAGAAAAACAAAAAGGAACACTCCTTTCCTGCAATTTAAAACTAGAGAACTTGAAAGAAGAATAAAGCAAAATAAACTGCTCTTTTTTCTTTTGTTTTCATTAATAAAAAATTACTTCTGTTTGTTGACCTAGATATGTATGTATTCCCCTGTGCAGTCTGCTGTTAAACTCTAAAATTCACAACCATAAGTGGACATTAAAGGAAAAAAAGGACTTGATTTTTTATCAGAATTAGTAGTTTAATGGCTATTAGCTTCTGCCTTAGCAAAATATACCCCTGATAAAACAGAATATAACCTTATACTTTAAAGTGTAAATTCTCCTTGTTGCCAGAGGGAATATCTCCTATGCAAACAGGTCTGATAATAATTACACATGATCATGTGGAATAGAATGGGAAGGATTTATCTTTCTTTAAAGCAGCAGGTATGTCTCCTTCCTCTCACAGTGCCAAACCTAGACGGAGATGTGATCAAAACACAGTGTGACAATTTCTGCAATGTCTCCCTGTGGGAGCTATTAAAATTCAACTTATGCACAAAAAAACTCTTGAGTGTCTAGCCTGGTAAAAAATGTATGTTATCATCTAGAAGAGGAGGTATTATACCTTGCCAATAAATAGAAAACATATTTCATAGACAGTTTTGCGAATTTTTCCTCACTGAAATATTTTCTTTTTGTCAACAGCTTTCTCTTAGCTAGTTTGAGGTGATGGGTAGATCAGCTCTCCAGGGTGTCAGCCTGGAGCTTCTTCTTTGTTTCAGCATCATATAGACATGTTCCGTTCTAAAACCATCAAGGCCCATTCATTTGCAGAAAGCACAAGGCAAAGTTAAATGCTGGGAGAATACTGAAAGAAGAAGTATGACATTGCACAGGACTAACTCCCATGACCACTTTGCTAGATCAATAAAAATTATTGCAAGTCGTATTCCAGACTTGCAGTAGTCAGCTGGAGTCTTTATTACAGGTGTCATGAACCTGCTTTGAATCTGTGCAATAAGTGAGTATTCTTCATGAAAGTTTTTTAATAAACAATAATTATTAGGAGTTTACTTGCAAAAGGCCTTTTCCTAATTCTTAGTAATGAGGGAAGAGCTACATTGTATTCTACAAGGAACATTTCTTTAGAATACAATCAATACATTAAAGCCATCGAGGGTTACTTGCATCAAACAATAAGACGAGCTCAACAGGAAACACAATATTTGAGACTTTTATCAGGAGATTTATGCATGAAATTATGCACTGTTCCAGGCTGAGTGATAATTCAGCTCCTTATGGCTAGAGCACAGGTGCTCTCTATCTTAACAATCAGAGGAAGAAGGTTCAGGAAGAAGGGGAATAATTAAACTGTGCATGCTTGACTGCATGGCTGGTGCCATACTCAATGGTTTTGACTTCGATGATCATGGACTGACCTTTGAGAAGTCAGATTTGTTGGGAGCTGATGGAATTCACATGAGAAAGAGGAGCAAGAGGTCTTTTACACCAAACTGGACAGACTTAAAAGGAGAACTTTAACACAGATTTAATGGGGAAAGAGATGGAACTTTGAGTAACAGAAAATCCAGGGGTTGCTGACGTATTGGGAACCAACAGAGAAACAACCATGAAATGTCTCAAAGGAATTTTGACTTGTTCCTCTAAAACTATGACATGGTTGATAGACCAACTGGAGTCTGTACCAGTACGTGTAGTGTGGATTACAAAGAGGAGGAGTTGTACCACCATACTTGCAAGCTCTGATACTGCTAGGGGGCTTCATTCACCCTAACCCATGCTTGAAAAGCAGAGAAATCTGTAAGTAGTCTGGGAGTCTCTTGGACTACATCTGGGATACTGACTTAATCTGAGAGACAGAAGGCTTGACCAGAGAAGAAACATTACTGGACCTTTTGCTTATCAACACAGATAAAATAATTAGAGGGGTCAAAATTGGTGGTTGCCTGGGCTGCAGCTCTCATGACCTAGTGGAATTTGTGATCTCACAGGATATGGGCCAGGCAATGAGTAAAGACAAGACCCTGAATTTTAGCAGTGAACTTTCAGTTACTTAAGGAATTAGTGGATGAGACTCCCGGGGAAACTCTGGGATAAAGGATCAGAACAGAGTTGGTAGTTCTTTAAGGACTTGTTTCAAAGATCACATTTCTTCAAGCTCAGCATATGTAAGGACCTCCTGGTCCTCCTGATCCACCCCTCTGTCTCATGCTCACCTATAGGTGGCAAAGGACTTCCTTTTCAAGGCCTAGGATGGTGTTGCAAGCTGTAGCATGAGGTACTGGATAGGTTTCCAACCACCCAGTGGTGACTTCTACCATTGTGACCACGTAACGCTTGTCTTGGTGTGTCTGGGGTAGTGTGATGTAGTCAATCTGCCAGGCCTTCCCATACTTGTACTTGGACCATCGCCTACCATACCACAGGGGCTTCACTCGCTTGGCCTGTTTGATTGCAGCACACATCTCACAGTCATNACAGGATATGGGCCAGGCAATGAGTAAAGACAAGACCCTGAATTTTAGCAGTGAACTTTCAGTTACTTAAGGAATTAGTGGATGAGACTCCCGGGGAAACTCTGGGATAAAGGATCAGAACAGAGTTGGTAGTTCTTTAAGGACTTGTTTCAAAGATCACATTTCTTCAAGCTCAGCATATGTAAGGACCTCCTGGTCCTCCTGATCCACCCCTCTGTCTCATGCTCACCTATAGGTGGCAAAGGACTTCCTTTTCAAGGCCTAGGATGGTGTTGCAAGCTGTAGCATGAGGTACTGGATAGGTTTCCAACCACCCAGTGGTGACTTCTACCATTGTGACCACGTAACGCTTGTCTTGGTGTGTCTGGGGTAGTGTGATGTAGTCAATCTGCCAGGCCTTCCCATACTTGTACTTGGACCATCGCCTACCATACCACAGGGGCTTCACTCGCTTGGCCTGTTTGATTGCAGCACACATCTCACAGTCATAGATAACCTGAGAAATACTGTCCATGGTTAAATCCACCCCTCAGTCTCATGCCCATTTATAGGTGGCGTCTCTGCCCCGATGACCTGAGGCATCATGGGCCCATCGAGCTAGGAACAACTGTCTCTTGTGTTGCCATTCTAGGTCTATCTTTGACACCTCTATCTTTGCGGCCTGATCAACCTTGTCGTTGTTTTGGTGCTCCTCACTAGCTGTACTCTTGGGGACATGGGCATCTACATGATGGACTTTCACAGGTAGTGTCTCTAACCTACTTGCAATGTCTTTCCACTCGTTAGCAGCCCAGATTGGTTTTCCCCTGCACTGCCAACCAGCCTTTTGCCATTTCTCCAGCCAACCTCATAGAGCATTCGCTACCATCCATGAATCAGTGTAGAGGTAAAGTTTTGGCCACTTTTCTCTTTCAGCAATGTAAAGGGCCAATTGAACAACTTTGAGTTCAGCAAATTATCTTGATCCACCTTCTCCTTCAGAAGCTTGTGCAACCTGTCGTGTTGGGCTCCATACGGCTGCTTTCCACCTCTGTTTCATCCCTACAATGTAACAAGAGCCATCGGTGAAAAGAGTGTAGGGTGTTTCTTCTACTGGCAGTTGGTTGTAGGGTAGAGCTTCTTCAGCACGTGTCACTTGTTCTTGTTCCTCATCATCAATGAGACCAAAATTTTCACCTTTAAATGCAAGAAGGAAGTTTTCAGGCAGTGGAACCAGGGGCATGTAACCCAAGAGGAACACAGGGATGTTGACCACCTCCTGGAGGCAATCTACAGAATGTTGCCTGGAAACCAGCTGTGTTCTGGGTTGCATCAAAAGAAGCATGGCCAGCAGGTCAGGTAAGGTGATTCTGCCCCTCTGCCTGCTCTTGTGAGACTTCACTTTGAGTGCTGCATCTAGTTCTGGGGTTCTTAGCACAGAAAAGACTTTTTTCCCTTGTAATGAGTCCAGAGCCAGGCATCAAAGACAACCAAAGACAACCAAAGGGCTGAAACATTTCTCTTATGAAGAAAGCCTGAGACATCTGGGGCTATTCAGCCTAGAGAAGAGAATGCAGAGCTTACTGAAGCCTTCCATTACATAAAGGGGGTTTATAAGGAAGATGGAGAAAAGATTTTTAAAGTGCCTGAAGTAACAGGTCAAGGAACAGCAGTTTTAAATTGAGAGAGGGTAGATTTAGATCAGCTGTATAGAAGAAATTCTTTACTGTGAGGGTGGTGAGGCACTGGAACATGTTGCCTAGAGGAGTTGTGCATACCTCATCCCCGGAAGTATCCAACACCAGGCTGGATGAAGCTTTGAGCAACCTGATCTAATGATAGGTGAACTTGTGCATGGGAAGGGTTTGGACTAGATGGCATTTAAGGTTCCTGCCAATTTAAACCACTCTATCATTCTATGACCCATTGTAATCCATGATGTTGAAGACGATTATGCTGGCAGTATTTTCATATTTTATTACTGTATTGGAACATGAAACATTTTCAAAGCTGCATCATTTAAATGTATGCATTTTATTTTTTAATTTAATACGATTAAGGAAAGTAAATACTAAGGATCATGGCATCAGCATGGTTTTCTGAAATGACAACTGAGTATGAACAGCATGGCACTTTTTAACAAGAAATAGTTCCAAGACCGTCATATATTTGCTAGAAGATAAATAAAGCTATTTATTTTGAATGTTTACTTGTTAGCTTAGAGGAATACATACATAAACATTAAAATGCAAAACTGTACTTGAAACTTTGATCCAGAACATGGCGTGCTACTGCAGTGAAATAAGTCTTCCTCAGCATCACATTCAACAGAAAGTGTTCTTCTTCCAGATTATTCCTTAATTAGCAGGTTTTTCTCTGTGAAGAATAGTAGTGGTACTCCCAGTTATTAGAAAACTATTGGAATTACAGTTTTATACTCCTGACAAGTTTATAAAAACTGAAGGCTTCTGGCATTTTGCTGGCACTCTCAAAACCAAGGACAACATAGATTTATACATATAAAATATATTGACCACCATAAAGGAATTATTTGTCATGGTCATTCTCTATTAATTGTGGCTAGTTTAGAGATATTATTTAAAGTATTTCCATTAAAAATACTCTCTGAACTTATTTACCATGATCTTTCCATTTTTCTCTATCTCTTTTTAAAACTGGAATATGATACAAAGTTTTTAAGTTCTAGAATACTTTTTAAATTTTTTAATCATTTAAATTGCAAATTTTGATATAACAATCAATGTCTTTGAATTTTATTACCTCTAAGTAATACAAGCAAAAAACTTGCAAACCCATCATTCACACTATTTGTACCTGATGTATAAATACATTATCTTACATCCCACTGCACACGACACTTTTTTTGTTTTCTCTTTGCTGGACCACACATGACTTTTTCAGCAGATTAGCTTTTCTCATCTTTCTTCCTGTTAGTGAAACCAGGCATTTACCCAAATCACACCTGCAGGACTAATAAGAACTTTCTGTATTTTAGCAAGAATTCTCAAACCATTCAAGGACTGAGAAGTTTATTTTGCATAAATGCACTCAATCAATTTATCACTAACATATGCTAAGAGACTCTAAATTTTAGAAGAAATCATCATGCTACTGTAGTTCAATGCCTAAAACCTTTACAAACAAGTGAGTTCACATATATTAAAATTCATTTGCCAAACATGGTTTTCCAGAAATCCTACGTCAATTAACCCATAAAAAGTAGTCACAAGATTACTAATAGCAAGAAGATTTTTAGTAGACAGACATGATTTTTATTCTGATTTTAAAAATTGAGGTAACTTAGGATTTATTAAAGTTCATTGCATCCCTGGGTATATTTGTACTATCTACAGATCCTAATGATACTCATGGGAGCCTAGGTGGCATACTGGAGGTCTATACAATAGTTCTGCCACTGAGATTTCAAATATAATATTTAGACCTACTTTTATAGACTTTTGTAATTCATTCATCATGCTTTTTAATTAAGGCTTAGCCATCAAAAAATCTCATTGGTCTAAAGGAATGATTTGCCATAAATATTTACCAACATAAATCATATTGTGCATCCAGGTCCTTTGAAACAAATGTTGCATATTTAAAATGTGCATCATTATTGGGTTCTCCAAAGTGCTCTAAATATTGCTGTAGCCATTTCTCCAGTAATGCCACAATGGAAATCAAAAGAGGCATCTAGCTTCATTTAATTTCTGTCAGTTTTTCTGTAGATTGAGATGATTCTGGAACATGATAAATTCGCAGTTTTTGGATAGCTTCTGTCTCAACTATCACAAGGCTGATATATGTCTAGGGATACTCCAATTTTAATTGAAATTGAACTTATTTTGGGAACAATCTCGTGTTAGTTTCTTAATGTCAGTTCTGTATAACCAGGTAACATTTATATCTATTTGGCATTTCTATTATAAAATAGCTTTTTGTACCTTTTGACTAGCCACAAATATTTAACTCACCTCAAAATAAATCCTATTTCTTTGTCACTGCTGTAAGTCAAACTTGCATGAGATTTTAAGGGGTTTTTTTGTCTCTTGCATCAAAGAACTTTTTGGAAATTTTGAGCAAATTAAAGAACTAAGCTGATATCACTGGATGTTAAGTCCTTTAAAGAGTAGAAAAACTAATGTACACATAAGGTGACTTTCCCAAAATCTATTCAGGAGATCACTAACAAAATAGAGACTAAAGCAAATAGCTTTTTTTTTTATATTGTATAACTTAATCATAGATTATCCTCACAAACAGCTTTAGCTAGCTATCTTTTAATAAAACTAATCATTTTATCCAGAATATTAATATGCACTTGGCTCTGAAAACTTGTTAGGGATTTGAAGCTGTTGGTTCATTTCCTTGGCTCATCATTTGCCTTTACCCACCTTTGCTTTAAATTGCAAGGGCCATTAATTTTCATCACACAATTTGATTATTTTCTACTTCATGATTAAATTAATAAAATTTTCCAAAATTTTGAGAGACAAAAACTTTAGTGACAAGTACAATACGTCATTCACTAGGAGTTTTGACTGCCTGAAAGATTAACTGAATTATTATTCTATACCAATTTCTGGGAAGGAATCAACATTAAGGCAAGCCATTTTTGCATTTAAAAAACTACAAAGAAGTCCATCCTTTCTGTATACAAGTCAGAAGAACAGAAAACGGAAATCCAATTTTTATAACATATTTACTATTTGAATGAGCAACAATAAAGCTGTGGAAAAACCAAGTTTTATACACACAGCTTTAAACAGGATATGAATGGCCATTGTAAATTGTGATTACTAGAATTTGTAAGTATTTTTACTTGGAGATATTGGGTAAAACTGGATTAGAAAATATATTTAATTATGGCTATAATCGATAATCAAAGTATCAAAAAATTATCATTGGGTGTGGTTTACTAATCAATGTAAAAGGACCAAGGCAAGAAACACAGACCTAAAACATTTTTCTCCATTTTTTTCAGGTGAATAATGTTCTCAGTTTAGTTCATCTTCTTTTTCTCTCATTGTCCACTAAAACTGGCCACTAAACTGCCTATTGTGGTAGGTATCATCTAGAGAATCCCCATAGTAATAAAGAATTTTGGGGAGAAGGTCAGGGCATCTACCCATGTCCGTGAAGGAGGACAGGCTGTTCCTTGCCACAGCCCTAACTAGAGCATTTATGACTTTTTACAAGGGGACAGGTATGAATGAGGGACGTATGATGGAATTTCCTCAGCGTGTGCTTCTATTTGGTGCAGACACAGATTTTGAAAGTTATGGAAAAAGTAAGAATATAGATCAGTGATCATTTACTACCATGCAGATCAACACTGATCACTATTAAGGCGTTATTAAGGAAATAGACTATGAAGAGTGTCACTTTCACAGAAGATTATTCCCAAAGTGTAAGGGAAGGAACCTCAAACCCAACTGATCAATCAAACCACAAAACCAGCCAACCTACCAAACCTGTAAAACACCACAACTGCCATTCCCCGGCCCCCTTCCAAAACCCCCCAAAAAATTAAAAAAGAAACACAGAAAATTCACCCCAAAAGTAAAAAACCCTCTGAGTTGTTTAATGATGATTTGAGGTTTTCATTAAATGAGGTTTCCATTATAACTTTTCATATTTATTTCTAGTCCCACTACTTAAGGCAAAGTTTCTTTATTCAGATGACATACAGTGGTCACTGGGTCCACAAGTTTGATGTATATAAAATTAAAAGATATTTGCTAGTCTGTGTTTTAAATTTCTAGGAAATCAATTGCAATTTCTATTCTTTCTTTAAATTGAAACAACTAAATGGAGAAAAAATAAATATAGAGATAAGCCTTTATATTTTGTCTTTGCATATCATGTTACTTTTCACAGTGATATTCTCAGCTTTCAGGCTGTCTTTATGAAAGCATATTTCCAAATTTCTAATGTCTATCATCTGTAAGAAAGGTGCAAGATGCGTCTCACCTTTTCAGCTCTTTCTCCATCTTCTACTGTGTTGGAATTTGCTTTTATTTCAAGGCAAAATGAAGAACTGACATTTTTCTGCACATAAAAGGGAAATTCTGTATTTTCATTGAAGGGAAGATATGATTTAAATAAGACAAACACTTTGTACTGTAGAAATATTAAATATAATATAGATAACAAAATATATTCATACAACTGATGGGTAGAATTCAAAAGCCAAGCAAACAAGGTTAAACTGATACTCATCTGTTGTGAAAATACTGGATTTATTTCTAGAGTAACATCTTTAAGATTCTTTTTTGGAGATTGAAATCTCCTCTTGAAACAACGATGTCTATACAGCTTTATTTTTATTATATGTAATGTATTTTCAACCATGTTTAGAAAGTACTTCCTCTTGCTGTTCTAGTGGATATATCCTTCCCATGATACTTGCTTTTCAGACTCCAGGCAAGAACCTGAGAATGCTGTTCCAGCTCCCTGCAAGACCAGACTCCATGCCTAGTAAATATTATCTTAATTCTTTTTAAAGACTGATTATTCAGTCTAGAAATCTGAGATTTTTTTCATGCGTATTTCTTTCTTCACTGCTTACTAGAAGCTTCTTAGTGGAAGAAAATGGTGACAACGATGTTTTCAACACAGTTACATGATGCAGACACATGTATATTCATAGTAAGGAAAGATCATCCACCAAAAAACAACAACAACAACAACAACAAT
>VWZV01000554.1:123813-162948 GCA_013397155.1 Irena cyanogastra
AAAACCACAACAAAAAAACCTGAGGCACTGCTTAGATTAAAGAATATCCCTATAGGTAAAATCTAGTTTCATGGAGTATGATGCAATGTACCAGGACTTAATTGTATTCTTTCAGCCTTCACAATAGCAATACAATTTGTTTTATAAAGGAACAATGATTATATTTATATCCCAACCAGTATCACTTTTTAAAACCATCTCTATCAATATATGAAAGTTAAGAGTTGAGGTAAAAGTTCTGCTAAATGGGGATGCACCTTTGAGGATTTGTTCCCCTCTAGGACAAAACAATTATTTCTTGCTGACATAAATTCCTAACAAGGCCTTTATGTCCTCGACTAAATGCAACAGGGTTGTGCTTATGCTAATTTGATGTTGTGGGATCATAACCCCCTACTGATGAAATGAATTTTAAAACGTTAACAAAATTACTTGTAGGCATTGCAGAAAATGTAAAATAAAAGGTTGCTGTTTTCCAAATCAGCCATTCTTGAAGGTATGCTGTGGAATTCTTGGTGTGTGCATTCATCTGTTGGCAACTTACTTTCAAGATAATTATGCAATTTAATAAAAGAAACTCTGCAGGAATATAAAAATTACCCTTCCTCCTATTATATGGAAAGAGTTAGAAGGTGCTTTTGTTTTTTTAACTGAGATTTACTGAGCTTTTCCTGTTTAAACTTTGGAAAGCTTGTGTTCAACCCTAAGGGGACTTACAGCCAGCTCAATGCTCACATTGTAAGAAAATGAAGATACTTCAGGGACAAGATAATAAAATAAAGCAAATTTTCCCCTACTCCTAATACTTTCTTCCTCATAAGTCACTGATACACATCTAAATCAGTTTATAACACTTTGGACTTTTTAAAATTACAAACGTCACACATGTCTTGATTTAAATTGAAATAATGTACTAAATAATTGTAATTATTTTCTTCCTTTGCCCTTACAATGAAATATATATTATTTTATAAAAGAATAAAATACTCTCTGCTCTAAACTGAAGGTTGGTCAACTCAAATTCTATCTCATCCAGAAATGGATTATCTTTATGTAAAAAGAAGCAACGAAAAGCATATGAACTTTAATGAAGATATTTTTTTCTTCTTTTTTTCTTATTTTTCTTCTTTTCTTAAAAATTGCACTGTGTCTAAGCAAGCACAGAGAAGTAGTTTTAAGTGACAAGTACGGTGTTTCATTTCCTCCAGCAAACTGTGCACGTTTTATTTTCTCACCTATTTTGTTACATGCTCTTAGGTAAGAAGTAAACAGATAAATGGAGGTGCAATCCAAAGGTAATTGTGGGAGAATCAATTTTATTTTGTCTGCAGGATTCTGTTAGTTTCATGTTGTTTATTATTTTCTTGACGTTGTTTATTACTTGCATTCTCCTGGCTCTTATCTTCTAAGAGTAATGAAGACCTCTTCATAACATCTCTAAAAGCTTATTAGAATAATAGATCAACAAAAGGGATTTACATACATGGGTTTCACAAAGGCAACTTTTCCTGATTCTCTAACAAAAATTAAAGTAATTTTGTTATTTAATTATGAAACAAGTAACCTCATTTTAGCCTTCTGTAGCGTGAAACTGTTGAAACTGACACTTCAATTGCATTTACCCATGGGTTGATGCACCTTGAGAGTCAGGCATGGGCTGCTATCAAAGTATGGGCATCTTCCCCAGTTCTTCATATCTAATTACTACAAGTAAGAAGTTTCCTCCAGAGAGGGACCACTTTTATTCCATATTTGGCAGGTAGAAATTAGCTGCCTAATGGAATGGAATAGCTCTGCAAATTGAAGGAATTAAGTGAGCTTTTTTAGTTTGGGCTCCTTTTAAATTAGATTTTAATTTGAATTCAGATGTGAGGTTGGTGTCACAAGACAGTTTATTTTGGATGCTTTCCAATAACTCTATAATGCCCGCTGCTGACGTATCACATCTTATCTTTGAGCCAATATTGAAAAATTCTCTGACTTTAGTCTACAAACAAAAGAAATTAAATGAGCAAGAAATTTCCATTTGCACAAAACCTCAGAATTGTCATTTAACCACTGTCATTTAACCACTCAACTAGCTGCATATGACATCATGGACTAGGTACTACTAAAGTGACAAAGTTATCATAGATTAAGAAAAAAAATTAATAAGCCTGATTCTACCTATTTTTATGTGTCTTCTTTTGGAATATAATAGTCACAGATAACCTGAAAATGTTCAATATAATAACCTAAACTGCACAAGTAATATTATTCTTAATTCCCTTTGCTTTTGAGACAGATCCCTGACTTACACATGATGCTGGAAAAGCTCATGACTCAACTGTGATACCACCTCTTTAAAATGAGACGTTAAAGCATAACTGGTATTATTTTAATGTCAAAGAATTGGAAAATAAACTATCTTTTTTAAAAATTATGATTTTTCTCTCTTATGTACTCTTTCTTTTCTTTCTGATGATTTTCCCATTTATCTCTTCTGATAAAAAAAGTTACCGAATTTATTTCAGTACTTTTTAAAAAAAATGTAAGCTTTGGACAAAAAAAAAACCACTTAAGAGAAAGAAAAGAACTTGAATACTACCTAAAAAGTTTCCTTATTTCACTTCTTTTGGAGTTTCATTCTCATATCTTCAGGAAGAGCTGACAGCAACAATATTTTAAAGTAGTCAGTTCTGTCATAATCCTCTATTCAGTGCTGACTACAGTGGCATGTCATTTGTGCTTTCCTGTCCTATTATGGCCTATTCCAGGGAGCTTTTCTCCCTCATGAATCTCTTCTGACCTCATCAATATATTTGAAGAAACCCTGCTTACCTGTGAGATATGTAGTTGAAAGGATATAGTATTACATTCAGCAAGGCAGAGGAAGAACTTCCACTGACATTTTGTTACACAGACTTTGTGAAGGTACTCAGCAACATTTCTAACTAACTGGCAATATTTAAGGAATTAAAAGGTCTGGATTGTTCCTTAAACAACTGTTTAACTTGGTGAGGAAAAAATTCACTGCTTGCTGGGTGTAAGCCAGCAGAAACTTATAAAGACTGTAAAACACTTGAATTTCTGCTTATGTATTTTCTGATGGTCAGAATCCAGAGGAAAATAATCACTTTGTCATTATTAAAAGCATCTGAACAATACTGCTGTTGTTTTGGGAGTTTCTAAGACATGCCATACACCTGGCTATTTCAAAAAATTCAGGTTTAAAAATATCCTTATGTTTGGTTGTTTTGTTTTTATAAG
Organism: Irena cyanogastra; assembly: GCA_013397155.1. NCBI lineage: Eukaryota > Metazoa > Chordata > Aves > Passeriformes > Irenidae > Irena > Irena cyanogastra. Next base: position 127,063 of record VWZV01000554.1, read on the forward strand.
CACTGTAAACCAAAGAAATTAAATGAGCAGGACATTTCCACTTACACAAAAACTCATAATTATAATTTAATCTCTGTAATGATATCAGATACCCAAGGAAACTGTTGGAAGGTGCAAATATTGCTATCTGTGCATTGCTGTTTATATATTTTTTGACCCAAAGTTCAGAATAGGAGAAGTCAGAAGAAGATTTTGCAGACTCCTCCAAGACTTTAACCATTAAAAGAGGCACTTCCTGGACCGTAATAATTTCAAGAAATTTCTTTTGTGAAGTAGTCTGCTAAATAAGCACAAAATGTAGGAATATATTCCTCTATGTTACTCTAGCAATGCAAGAGTCTCCTGAGAGAAGAAAGTGAAAAATAAAGAAGGAAAACAGAATAAAAAATTAGATCTCGTGCAATACTTTCAGACTCACAATCTAATATGAATTTGTACCAAGATTGATAGACTGCATGTTCTTGAGACAGGGAAGAAAGAATTCTTTGGTTTTCCAAGCCTAACAAAGCAAACAGAAAGGGTTCTTCAGAAACTCTAATGAGAAAAAATTAAGCAGCTAAAGTGCTGGAAGAAAATAAACCACACAACAATTATTTTGCAGAAAGCAAATAACTGTTTAACTGAGGCCGTTTCTGAAGGCAGAGAAAGAGTAAGCACATCTTCTGTGAAAGAAAAAGTACAGCTTCACGGTTTAAGCAAGCAGATCTAGAGGAGGAGGGTGTGAAAGAAATCTTTGACTGAAGTAATAAGGCTAAAACACTCGGGGAAAGCAAAGAAAGGAAATAACATGCCCTAAGGACATTTGCACTTAGTGAAAGAAAACAATCATGAAATGCGAAAATGAGGACAGGCAATAGGATATAAGATCTTATTGTTAGTGATTTAAGGCTCGCTGACACGAGGGAATAGATATGGGAGGAACATTGCCAGGAGAGGGTGGCCTGTTTAAAACTCAACACAAGAGACAGAAAATACCCTAACTTCTCCAAACAACTCAGAAAACTCTTAATAATTTATTGGGAGGTCTGTTATTCATTGTACAACATCAAATGCAATATATAATCTTTTGTGCTAGTTGGGGATGGCCTCAAACAGAGTAAAGCCAGTGTATCATCTGTCACCCATCCCAGTCATCACCTAGTCCTTCAACTTCCCTCTAGACTGAGAAAAATCCAACGGCTCTTAGAAAAGCAAGCTAAGAATAGTGATTTTGCCAGAGGGGAAATGGGAGATTGACTTTGGAGTGATAATGTGTAAAGAGATTTAACCCATTAATCTTCTTAACTCACCTAGTACCTTTTTTGAAATTTATTTTCAAGGAATTCAATTTATGCAACCTTACATTATAAAGGAGTTTATAATTTATTTAATGTTAACCTATGTACAAAGGTGTTGTTTAAAAGATGTGTTTGTTTTCCAAAAAGCTAAGCTCAAATGACAACTTTTCAATGTGTACTTAGCAATAAAGGTATTTCAATATAGCACTTGGAGTAATCAAAAAGAAAGACAGCCTTGTTGCTCCAGACCTCTGCTCCTTCTGCTGGGAAAGCACAGCACAACTTGTCACAGAAATTAGGACATCAAAGTATTTCCGAGTAACTGAAATTCTTGTGAAAAAATGAAGTGTTTTGGATGTGATATCTCTTGTATAATTTTTTTTCTCAGAAGGACATTGCCAATAAATCACCACAGCAAGACAGAATTGTACAGTCTGAAATAAAGAAATCTTCATCTCTATTCAATTTTCATATCTATGCTACAGATTTTGAGGTTTACATACTGAGAGGACAAACACAGAAAGGACCTAACTACATACTATATATCCTATCTATACGTCGCAGAGTTCTTCAGGTATATTCAAGCTCTGCCAAAAGCAGTGACATCCTCTACGACACAAATTGTAATGTCCCACCTTTTTGGGGCAGGGAACACCCAAGATTCATGGATGCACGTGGCTGAAAGGAACGACAAAAGTGAGAGGCTTCCCCCCCCTACCCCCCCCCCAAAAAAAAATCTTACAAGGTATTATTAAAAAATTACACTCGTTACACAGAAATTGGTTAGTTTCTGACCTCCAGGTATAAGCATATGGCAGTGGATTTTGGATAAAGGGGTAGGGTAAATAGGAATAGAGAAAAAGAGAGATTAATTCAAGAGAGCAAGACAGAAAGGAAAGGATAAAAAAAGAAAAAGAAATCACCAGTCCTGGCTCCAACACCAGTCTGGCTGAGGCTGGGGTATCCAGGGGCCTGGAGCCTAAACCCAGAGCAAGCATGCACTTGCACAGTATTGAGTTGTGCTTATCCTCAGAAACTAGAACAAGTACATTTGTCCCAAAAAAGTGGTGCCTCACCTCTGTAGGGCCTGTTTCTCCAGCCACATGCTGTTCTCTCAGAGTGTGTGATTGCCAGCAATCCTTGGCTGACTCCAGGGTTACCCAGCTATCAGTGGGTAACCAGTAACATAGAGGGTTAATTTCAGCCATTTGGACAGTGCCTAGGAAAGTGTGAGCTGCTTTCTTTTAGCACTTTTCCCTCAATTCTCTTGCACAAATTACAGTTTTAAAAGAAAACACAGGAAACAGATATGAATTCTACCTTAATGGATAGATGGATACAATATCTTTGGAGCCCAAAGGGTTCTGGAAAAGAAGCCCAGCAAGGTTCCATTTCCATTCTTGATCAGCCCTGCGTAGCTGCTGAGACAGGTCAGCATCTCCCTGTGTCTGGTTTTTCCAGGAAAATGATAGATGTGAACTGGCGAGAAATACTATTTCTCTTTTTTTTTCTTTTTTTTTTTTTTTTCATTTCTTTATAACTGTCAGGTGTCTTAAAAGATCTGAGAACTACTACAGCTTTTTTCTCTTCAAGTCTCTTCATTTTCCCTTGAATTTTTTTTAAATTTTCAAAATGAGACTTCCTAAAGAAGAAACACTGCAACTTTCAACATGATATCAAAATTAACATGTTTAATTAACATGATATCAAAATGTAGCTCAAATAACATTATTTCATGAAACCATACAACATTTTTCTTTGGGCTTTTTTTTTTTCCTTACTTAAACAGGAAACTAGAGATGATCTAAATAGTACATAGTACATAGATAATAGTACATAAACGAAATATTTGATATTTCAAAATATATAATTCCTGCTTCTTTTTAGAAAAAAAATCTTTTTCCGAAAGCCTACTGAGTTAATGACAAAAATGAATGTACGAGTATATATATATTTACATATACTTTATAAATTCATAAAGGCAAACTTTAAAAATTGCAATATTGTGTCTCTCATATGGTTTTATTTTGGCATATTTTAACATATCCATTTATTTTATGATTTTATTTGGAGAAGGTAAAGGGAAATTCGCCTTCTTAGGCATTCTTGACTAGATACAATATTTCTACTGTAATATTAGTTGATGGCTCTTTTATAGCACTGGAACAAAGATTTGATATAGTATTTTTGAAGTTATTTTGATACTAAAATATTTTGTTAAAATGTAACGAAGTGACTGTAAACCTAAGGAAAATAAATTTACATTTATCTGAAAATGAAAAGTACTAAAAGGCATGGTAAAGATAAGGTTCTGTGGAGCATCCCCAGGTGATATCTGCTGTTCATAATTTTCTGTCAAGCAAGTGCATTGTGAGCTGTACAGGTAACTAGCTGCAAGAAATAATCAAATTTTTTACGTTTTGTTTTTCTTTTGAATGACAAAAGAACATTGACTTTGTCCTATAAGCAAACTAAGCAAAGGCTCCTAATAAACATCATTGAATGGTTTATCACTGGGTTTCCCAGTACAAAACAAATATGGACCTGCTAGGGCAGGTACAGAGGAGAGCCACAAGAAAGAGCAGAGTGTTTGAACATTGTTCCTCTGAAGAAAGATTGAATGAGCTGGGGTTGCTCTGTCTGAAGAAGAGAAGGCTCCAGAGAGAGCTTAGTGCAGCATTCCAATCTATTAAAGGACATCTGCAACACAAATGGAGGGAAGCTTTTTATCAGCACCTGTAGCAACAGGTCAATGAGCAGTGGTTTTAAACTTAAAGATTTAGGTGGCAGGAATTGAAACAGGTTACCAAGAGAATTTGTGGATGCCTCATCTCTGAAATTGTTAAAGGCCTATCTGGATGTGGCTTTGGTCAGCCTGGTTTAGTGGAAGGTCTTTGAAGGTGCCTCCTAACTGAAACTATTTTATGATTCTATGTTCAGTCATACGCCAGTCAGAAAATTTGTTTTACTGGATGTGCTTAATACCAATCTGATCCAGCAGCCAGCTGCAGCACAATTTAGATGCATAAAGCATTGCAGAAAAGGGCTGTGCCTAAAGTCACATTTTAAGTTCTCAAATAATGCATGACAAGTTTTAAATGCGATTTTTGTAACATCGACTGAATATTACTACAATGCATGTTATTATTATGTGGTACTAATAACACTATATTCCCAAAACCTCAAAGCTTTCAGATCAATTGTATCTCATTGATATACTGTATCGTGTCATACGAGTTTGGATTTTTCCCAGAGGACTTAAAATTATTATATACAGTTTTATCCCACTCTATAGCTATATTTAGGAATAGTTACTTTGCCTTCTCTCCTTTTCATCTACGCATTAATGAACGATATACTCCTTTTCCCTTGGAGCCCTGCTAGATGCAAAACAATGTTGAGTTTTAATGTGCTTGAAACAGTCAGGCTTCAGCCTCTCCACCATATGAAATGACAGAAATGCTCATTCCATTGAATACTCATACCCTGCCTGTTGTGGACTCGAAGTGATGGTCACTGAAGAGGTACTCCATTGCTAGAGTTTGCAAGGTGTCATCACAAATTTGCCTTAAGGAGAAATTACATCTCTTTTCCAGGGTGCACCAGAACACTATCAAGTAATGATATATTTAAAAATGAGATACACATGTTAAAGAAAAAACCCACAAACCATAATCCCTTATTGGATTGCAAAAATACTTCTAAGTTCTTCTGAAGCAGGCAAGTTTCCTGTCTGTGCCACTGCTAGTATGAGTAATACTAAGCTGTATAATGTGAGAAGGACAAAGAACAGCAAAGTTATGTCTAAAATCCAACCTTTTATAGACAGTTTGTCTATGCATTCAAAGTAATTTGGTTCTTTTGAAGAATTTCATTACACCTGGTTGAAGAGCTTTAGACATATGACATGAAATATCTCTGCCTTTTATTTAGTTAGTCTTCAGTACTTTCTTCATCCTTTGGAGTCAGAAACACTGAATGTCCTCCTGGTAAGAATTGTGCATGGAAAATGAAGGAGTACAAATAAAGTTGCAGAAATCTTAGTCTTACAGAGTACCAATTGATTAATAAGTGTTAAAAGAAAGTATTTGTGTGGAATGTTCTATTGATAGATTCTTGATCAGCAATGGATGTCTATCAATCAGCCTCTTAGGTAAGAGGCTGTCCTGATGCTGGATATTTCTAGAGTTTCTAGTGGAAACTAAGAAAAAGTGAATAAATAGAAAAGATTCCCCCTCCACATTTCTTCATGTTTGCCAATGTTATTGAATTTCTCCTCATAATCCAAACAAAGCTTTAGGATTAATTTGACCTTATAAAAGAATTATCCATGTAATTTTTCAGTCTGCTAATTGCAATTTCTATAAGATTTAAAAATTCGTATTACAGGCTCTTAAAATAATTTTCTTCAGAAGTATATATGTACTTTTAGGTATATATGCAGTTCTTATCTACTCTAAATTTCTGAGGAGCTGGTTTAGAGCATTTCTTTTGCAATCATGGTCTCTTCTGTATCTTGCTTAAGAAGGAAGCATCTTTTTTTCTTACAAAAATTCATATGTTGTCTTAAAAAAGAATGGAGAACAGATTTTTGAGGGACTGAGCTTCAGCTGACTTTATCTTTGAAATTTTAAGCACTAGAATTGCATTTTTTAAAATGAACCTGTAGTTTGCCTAGAAAAATAGTCTTTAAAAATAAAGTATTTAGCAATTATTTTTGGTAAAAATCCTACATTCTTAGATAAGGTATTTAACTTGTAAGGATAAAATGGAATCTTGAAACACGAATTCTATTTATTGCTTTAACTTAAAATCTATCCATTTAGTTATTAAGTTTATATGTTAGAAAAGACAGATGTAAGTTTAGATTTTCATCTACACTTTAAGCTTGATTATACTAAGAAAACTTGATCAAACCTGGGAATTTCACATTTTTATGATCTACTTTCATTCTTATTCCAAATTAAAAGTAACTTTATTGCAAGGGAAATAAGATTATCAAATTTTAAAACATGTGAAATGAGAATAAAAACAGAATAGAATGTTCACATGGAAAAATTAACAGAGCTATTTGAGCACCTAGCATGGGTTTAGCTAATAAGCTAAAATTCAAAGAAAGTAGGCAAAAGTCACCTTGTGAATCAATTTGTGTTTCTAAATTTTTGTCTAAATGTTTTATACAAATAGATAATTTACAAATACTTTCAAAAGTTATTTTCAGTATTTTACTTTGTGGGAATTAAACTATTATTTCTAGTTCTTGTTTGCTTGAGAATGTTTGAGACAAAGCATACTATTTTTTTATTTTAAATCACATTAATTTACTTAACCAATAGATACATTCAGTGGTGAAACTAAAGCATCTTCACAAGCAGGTGCAAAAATAATCAGTTTTAACAGATAATAATTTTTTTAAAATAGGATGAAAGAAAGCAACAACTTTGATTACAGACTGAGTACCAAAATACTTAGCAAAGTATTCTAGGACATTACCTTCATATTATTTCTAAAAGGAAAGCCAAGATTTTTCAGAAAGTGTGAAAACTAATTTTATAAAATGTATTTTTGATATTTGGACATTAGTCAAGCTTCTGCCAGAAGCAAAATTTCATTGCTGCATTAAAATAGAATTTTTTTTTTTTGCACCTGAAAGTAGAGGGGTTTATCAATGACAGCATTATCTGAGCTTCAGAACAGTCGTGCAAGGATTCTAATGATTATGCATTTAATGGACTTTAAGTGAAACATATACAGTTCTACATGGAACTATGTCACCAGACCCCTGGTAATGGAACTATATTAAAAGCAACTAGATCACGAAAAACCAGAATTCTATGTCATGTGGTAAGTCTTTCTTTCCCAATCACTTACTACTCTGAGAAAAACACAAACACACTTTTCTTCTCACATACAGTACACATGATTTATATCAAAATTCAATCATGCTCAATTAGCACTCAAAATTTTCCAATAATTATGCTGAAGGCAACAGGGGCACACATGAAGCGCTGAGGGAGTCAGAGACTAAGCTGTGCATAAATTCACTAATAAGAGAAAAGGTCACGGGCTGATATTACTGAAATTTGATTAGATTTCAGATCCACATGGTAGAAATCAATGTTTTTCTGGCTTGGGCACTTCTGCTCTGGAGTCAGCCATTCTCCAGAGCCCTGTGTCTAATCAGAGGCTGCAGCAGTGTTAGATCCTCTCCTGGGCACAAAGACAGCTAGAAATGAGAGAGGCTTTGGAGGTCAGAACAGACAGGCTCTGCCATTCCTGTGCTGAGTGGTTTGGGGAGCTGAAAGGGAAAAGCTGTAGCTACAGCTGTGAAGTGAAACAACTGTCATGTTGGTCAATGCCCATAGGAAAGGTAAAAGCAGTGCTGGGGATTTTATGGCTCTCTGATAGCTTCCACTAGCAATCTAGTCAGACCAGGATGAGTCCACAAAGGGCTCTTCACATAAACACTTCTGCTGAGTGGCTACAAATATGGGAGCTACAACCTGAATTTAATCCCACAGCTTAAAAAAGGCCCCAAAACAGGCTTTAGATGTGTGCTGTTCCTATAATGTGAAAACTGACAGATAACAGGAAATAATGGAAGCTTCTCAACTCTCTTGACGATCCATATGTTCCATATGTTGTTCTGGGCATGAGTGGAAGTCTGTCGACTCCCACTGCCCCACTTGTGTTGCCTCCGCATGTTGAACTGAACAATTAAACAGATTGTCAGATGTATGGCACTGAAGTAACAGCTTTTCATGGAAGAAGAAAGCAAATGATCAGATGAAAAAATGTAAATATGGAAAAAAATTAATTTCCAATTGGAATTACTTCTGACTTGCACCATCAAAAGAATGTGTTATATCAATGCAAAATTGATGAGGCAGAAGAGAGGATTAAACCTCTGATGCTCAGGAAAAAAGTCATCATTTAGGGAACAAAAATGAAAAAGGAAAATTTTCCCTGCAGTCAAAGCCTCACCTGCTTTGCCAAGACTGCCTTACATTGTTGAATGATCAGAACTGGCTAATCTGAGTGTAAGCCCTGTGGCAAGGAGGTCTGGAGGTAAGTGATGAATTGCAGTTCTCCTTTTGGGAAATGGAAAGAGAAGCTATGACAGACAGGACACAATAAATAAAATATATATTTATTATTGCAAACAGAAAAGAAAGAAAACTGCAAAAGACAGTCTAAAAAAAGCAGTCTTTTTCTCTGGTTAGAATTTAAATATGGAGGAGGATTTGGTCAGATAATTTCTTCTCCTTGGGGCTGAGTTTCTTATAGAAAGATCTGGTTTCTGTTCGGACATAGCAGAAGTGGTCAAACACTTGAATTAACTGACAGAGCCTTTAAAACTTAATATGAAATTAAACCAAGAGGCTGCATAGAAGAAATAAGTAATTATGGTGTTTGTTCAACTGGAACACACATGATAAAGTGAAGTCTGTTCTGAAAAACACTGAACTTGCATTTATTTGATTTATGGAGAAGATGATAGGACAAAACATATTTTTGTAAAAATTTTCTTGGATTCACTACTGAATCACTAGCAGGTTGGACACCATATACTTCAGATAAATACATTCATGTGTATTATAATGGCTGAATCATACAAGGAATATCTTAGTTATTCTACAAGATTGTGCAGACCAAAGTTCTGCTTTAATTTTCTACTCCTAACATCAAGCTAGTGGTGCTGCCTGGGCCTCATGCTTTAAGAAGACACTTCTCAAATTTTACCCACTTTAAAATGGTAACATTATATTAAAAGGAAAAAAAAAAGATAAATAGAGTGAAAAATAAGGTTTATATTGAGTAAAGAACAACACATTAACATCATTTGGAAAATAAAAAAAAAATAAAGTGTCAGATACATTAATGTTAAAAACTTCAGTGTATTCCTTCAGCTCCTGCTGGAAAAGCTTTAAAGGCTCACTGCAGCTCTTTATTCCTCCATAACGTACAGAATAAACTGCCGGAACACAGACATCTACTAAATGATTTCTGGCTTGGTTTTTTATTCCTGACTACAGTCAGCTCCTTACAGAGACAGATTTATAGTTCCTAAGTCAATATCTGTAAACAAATATTTTAATCTTTTAAAAGCCATTATCTCTAGATTTACCTTTTGTGTGTGTGTGTGGACTACTTCATTATATTCCTTGTATTAAGAATACTTTTATTAGACACTTACCTGAGGACAGATTAACTAATGCAGTAGAGGTGGTAAGATTTCAAAAGAGAGAGATATTTTTGCTTTGCTTTGGTGATGGACAAGAGGGCAAACCCATCACATTTTTGCTGGGTCATTGGCTGCCAGCTTGCTTAAATTTCTGACATTACAAATGAAAGAGATGTATTATGTCCATTAGGAAAACATCATGAAGCCATGCCTTCTGTTTCATTTTTAAACCTCTGACATCAAAGAACATAGAGAACAAATGAACCATCAACAAAACTCTGATTGTTGGTTTCTCTGTCTACCTGATATATTGGCCAAACAAGTACATATTTACTATTTTCTTTTTTACACATCCACAATACATATCTTATCAATGGAGTTATGAAGTATTGCAGTGATGCTCAGTTTTTGCAAAAGCTTTTTCTGGAAGTTCAGAATCAAGACTTGAAGCAACATCCCCATTCTTTTACTCAAGTGCACCTGGATCACAGCGGAAAAATCTCTTAATTCTTTAACTGTGATTTGGCATGTGTTCTGTTGGCAAAACTGAGGCAAAAAATTTAAATCAGAGGCACCTCAGAGGAATTAGAGCAGCAGGCTGCTGAATTTCCTGGCAGGTTGGAAAAGCTATGAAAAGATTTATTTCTACAAGACAGTTCATTGTAACCTAAGTATTTGTCCTAGAAAATAATAAGATATTTTAATTTAAAACAGAGATATTTCCTCATATGTATTTTAAATAACATAATCAAAGGTTGAAGAGCTCAAAGGTAGAAGAGCAACCATGTTCCTTCCTCACAATTTGCATACTATTTTGGATTTATTTTAAGGCTGCTTTTAAACCTAGGCTACTGGTGGGGACTTTTAAAAAAGATACATTGTTAAATATATATATTAAAAAAAGAAAAGAAAAAAAAGGTCAAAGAAGAAAAAAAAAAGCTAATGTTCTTCCAGTTTCTGACTGATTAGTAGGAGAGTTCACAGATGGCTACAGGTATTCATCAGAAGCCGCAAAGATGAGGTCAAAGCAGATGCAATACTTCATGGTGGGCCTTGTGTTAGGGCAGCCTGTACTGAGTCTTCTGAATGTTTTTACCAGGTGAATCCACTGTAGTAGAAGTCCAAAGGAAAATGCTCTTCATTTCAGGATGACGCTCGTGACAAAAAATCCTGCTGATTCAGACATTCAGCTTGCTAGATTCCACCTAAAATGAGCAGAAGGATACCCACTGTAAAGCATGCTTCAAACTACACTTTTTCTATTTCGTTTTAATATCTGAGGATGGGGAGTCCCTGTCAGGTCCTCACCTTTAAGCAAAATGTGACCTGTGCAAACAGCTTTTCCTGGCAGGCAATTTTGTTTTAACTTATGCTTGTGTTTTCTCCTCCTGTGTCTGCTTGCCCAGGTGCCAGCTGAGACTCTTAAAGCTGAAAATGCTTCCAGGTTTGTTATCCAAATCTCTTCAGAAGTTATTTCAGGTTCCTAAGCTGATGGTAATTTAGATGTAGTATATTTCAAGGTAAACTTCACAGAGCATGTTAAAGCTTGTTATGTAGTTCCTTTTGGCCGCTAGAAAAGTATAATCAGGATGAACATAAGAATTTGAACACTGGCAACTTTCTTCTTTTCAAATACTATTAACATCAAAGCTATTAGCAAACACTTGCTGTAATAATTCCCTTCATGTTTGCTTCCTGATAGCTTTCATGTGCTTCTAACTTTCACTACCATTTCCTTTATCAATCACTAGATGCTTTCTAAAATTTCACCTACTGCGTAAAGCACAGAGATGAAAAAACAGCAAAATCACGTTGCCATACTATTTTAAGCACTAACTAAATTTGAGATTTTTTTCCAAACTGAGATCAGTTCTTCTCACTCACATGTGCTCCTGTCATATATGTCATTCATTTCACTGTGGTATACTATCCCTGGATAAAATGCAGGGAAGTATGGCACAGGGAACATTATAAATCAGGATTAATTGTAACCATTTTCAGCACTGAACAAGCTTTCCACTGTTTTTATGGACCACTTGTGGATTCTGCACAAAGGATATTACCTGGATTCAGACAGCATTCATATCTGTCTTAAGTACTATAGAATCACAGAACCATTAAGGTTGGAAAAAGTGTCCAAGATCACCAAGCCCAACCTTTGACAAAATGCCACCATGTCAACTAAACCACAGCACTAAGTGCCGTGTCCAGACATTTCTTGAACTCCTTCAGGGATGGTGACTCCACCACTTCCCTGTGCAGCCCATTCCAGTGCTGAACCACCATTTCAGTGAAGAAATTCTTCCAACCTGAACCTCCCTCAGTGCAATTTGAGGCCATGTCCTCTTGTCCTCTGGCTGGTGTCCTGGAAGAAGATGCTAACTTCCACCTACGCCCTCCATTCTGATGGTTGTAGGGAGTGATAAGACCTCTCCTGAACCTCTTTTTCTTCAAGCTAAACAACTCCAACTCTCTCAGACACTCCTCATAAGACCTGTGCTCCAAGCCCTTCCCCAGCTCCTTTGCCCTTCTCTGGATGCACCCCAGCACCTCAATGTCTTTCTTAGAAGGAAGGGCCCAGAACTGAACGCAGGATTGGAGGTGCAGCCTCACCAGTGACAAGTACAGGGGCACAAACACTGCCCTGGTCCTGCTGGCTGCACTTTTGCTGATCCAGCCCAGGATGCCATTGGCCTTCTTGGCCACCTGGACACACACTGGCTTGCATTCAACCACTGTTGACCAGCACCCCAAGGTCTTTTTCCACTTGGCAGATCTTCAGCCACTCCGCTCTATCCTAAGGCTTGCTGGAAGCCTTATACCTCCCTTAGTGCAAAGGGAAAGAGATGCGATGTATGTACATAAAATTACATTTTTTTAAAAAGTTAAAATAAATTCTGGAGAAAAAGACAAAAATATTATGCTATTCATCCCTTATGGTCACAATATACATAATGTTATTAAACCAGGTAATTTTGCTCAATTTCTTTTTATCCACAGTATCTATTTAGCATTATACTTTGATGATATTTGCACGATTTCTTTCTAATTATGCAATCTAATGCAAAATCCTAGAATACCATAAGGTATTCTACATAATTCAGCATCATTCTAAAGTAACATGTATTGCAGTTTTAGGTGAGGCAATTAAAAAAAGTAGAATGAAAGTTTTATAGGCATGGCTTTCTGAGACACCTGTCATGTTCTCGGCCTTATACAAAAATCAGTTTTAAGAACAATGAACAAGGCAGAGACACGTTTATGTTAATGCAGACAAGCAGCTATTACAGAGGTTGGGAGTAAAGGTTTAGAGCACCGTAAGCATGATGCTCTAAGTTCAGTTTTAAAGACTGTCTTTAAATTACAATACACTTTGGATTTATTGAACTTGCTCTTTTGCTGTAAGGAGGACTGCATCTGTCCTCCTTCTCCTCCTGTTTTCCTATCTGACACTACTAGGACACTGTGCTGGTGCTGTGGAATCACAACATGGCACAGTAACAGATGGTGATGCTACTTTAGTTTAATCTCAACATATAAATATGGAGCTCTTAAGGAAGAATGCCTTGTAATTTAAAATCCAGCACTTTTCATGTACTAGAGGTAACAGCAGTTAACTCTTTGATCTTCTGTATGAACTATTAAGGGCAGAGATGGTCCCTGCAGAAAGCAGATGGCTATGCAAATAAAACATTCAATACTGGTAAGTATGTTTCAGGGAGCTTGTTGAATGTTAATGTTGGTCTCATTTTTTTGGTGTTTTTTCTTGTTGGTTTTTGGTTTTAGTTTTTTTTTTTTTTTTTTTTTCTGGTTGGTTGGTTTTTTTAAATTTAAGTTTCAGTGACCTCTCTCCTTGGTATTCATAAAGCTTATCCTGTTCTTTGCAGGCAGAAGCTACTTCCATGACTTCCAAACACAACTTGGAACTGTGGCATCCAGGCTATACAAGCCCCCTTAATATAGTTAATCTAGCTCTAGGAGGTGGTGCAGGTTTCCATGAACTCAGGCAGACATATTGTTGTTTACCACAACTAAACATTACTTCTCAAAAGGACAAAACATTACCCACAAACCACAAGACTGTCAATTACAGCAATTACAACAACTGGAATTAGAACAACCTGCCTCCAGTGCATTCCTAAATAAGGATCTAAATGTCAGCTGTTATTTCTATAATTTCTATCCACTTAGTTTGGGAACGTTGGTAGGATATTGCATTTAAATTGTAACTTCATCCACTCTGCAAAAGATTCTTGCTTGAGGTAATTTGGCTCACCTCAGTTGAAGATAATATTTCTCTGATGATTTACTGGAGGTTCTATTCCGATGTCACATTAATTTAAGCAGTGGAGAAAATTACTGCATTATCCCAGAGGAAACCAGGAGACAGGTCTCAGCTCTGGAATTTATTCCAAAATAAAATTTAAAGTAGTTTAATAGCAGCATAAACTCTTTATCATTTCCTTCCAGCAATATTCAAAAAACCCTAAAATATCTTTTTGTTTGTTGATTTCCACATAGAGGCTTCCAGGGTGCAGACATAGGATGCTAAGGACTGAGATGTTGATGGATGATGGTGTATGCACCTAAATCCAACTTACCCGTGTGTGGCAAATCTTAATTTGAACCAGGCACCCTCCACAGACAAGGCCTTCTGCTCTTGAGACTCATTTAAATCACAAATTCACACCTGTTTAATTTCTCCATGTTTGTTTTATATGAGCTTTAATCACATACAATACATTATATGTATTTAAAATTGTGATAGAAACATTCAGTACAATGCTGCACCCTGTTATGCCCATTGTTTTACATCCCCATACAAAAAGACTATTTCATGCAGTTTGTCCCTCAATATTTTTTTACTTTTGTGTAGTCTCCATATAGGAAAAAACATATACGTATGCTTATGCAATAAGGTACATATTCCTACATATTCAAGTAGGTTTTTCTTTTTTAATAATTGTTACATTAAAAAATAATATGTTTCTATGAATTCTATCTTTTGAATATCTTCATGCATGACTCTACAGATACTGTTAATTTGCTAAGAATGAAGCAAATCAGGGTATTTTTGCAGGTACTTTAAGCAAACAACAGCAAGAAAAAACAATTATTTGTAAGGTTTCTTAACACTGCAAATAACTCAAAATCTATAATTATTTATATTCATATTTCCCTCCAGTCCTTAAACTTTATTTCCAAATAGTAAAACATTTTCATGACACATATGCAGTTGGAAACATTAATTTTTTTGTTATTTTCATTAGCTCCATGTGTCTCGATGAATGACCAAGTATTTTGAATTTTTGGCTTTTTAAAAAATTATTTTTAACAAAGAAATTCCAATGATGCCTTTCAATAAGAACCTCAAATGCATTTGATAAATTGACATTGCAGTGACTGGATGTTAAAAACGCACATTAAATAGCCTGTGATATTAGAAAATAATACCAACAGATATGTTAGAACCAAGAAGATGAGAAACTACAAACATTTTTCAATTTCAATGAGAACATAAGACTGGGAAATTTGGCTGAGAGATTTTCACTCTTTCATAGCCAATACTCACTGTTCTTCTAAGGCAAAGAAAGAGCTTCAATCTGGACACATACTCTGGCATCCTCCTGTGGTGATAGACAAGGTCTAGTTCCCTTTCTTTTCTCCCTCTTACAAACAAATATTTATTTGTCCATAAATAATTATTTATTCATTCAAGAAGCGACTTGGAAAAGAGACAGAACAAGAAAATTGAACTCGAAATTGCTTCGTTCTGTGCCACACATACAATCTGCTTTTTCTATTCATCCTTTCCCCTTTCCTCCTCCCCTAAAAGGATCTATCCTAGATCTGATAGCTTCTCCTTAAAATCAGTCTCCTTCTAGAAAAAGTGATCATTTCAGTAAAGTAGTCACATGGGAGAAGAAAGTTATCATCTCTGTTGTTAACTGAATCATAATGAATTATTGCAGAGTGACTCACTAAATTAAAAGTGATATGCTGAAAAACTGTTTGACCAGCTTTGTTCATAAACCTAAGATTTAAGGTAGGAATTATTTTTTTTTCAATTATCTGTACATCTACCATGCTAAATACACGTTCCATATTAAACACCTGCATCCAAAAATGTATCTATTTGTGACTTCAAAGCTAGTAACTTGTTCTAAAATATCTGTTTCTGTGCAGAACTTGAATCTATTATTAAAACAATCTTTTGCTCTCAAAGAGAACAGCTCCTCTGAGGATATAATTCCTACACAAGCAAAAGTCCCTTCACAGCTCAAAGTCAGTTTTTAGCCACTTATGAGCGAAGACAGAGAACTGCTTCCTCTAAGGGCACTTCTCAGCCAGGGTCACTGCAATTCATGGAGTGCTTGCTTGAACAAATGGTGTGTAATGCACACCATGGGCTTGCAGCCACTGTCAGCCCTTGAGAAGGAACCTGTGCAAGGGCAAAGCACTGAGCCTTGGCATCGTTGCCAAGAACACCGGATCATCTTCCTCCTCCGCCACCACTCCGCAGATGCTCCTTGATATAGAGATATTCAACAATAATTTCTCCTTTTGTTTTTTTTTTAACATAAAAATAATCTCCCATGGGAAACAAATGCTTTTGTCAAAGACAATTCCCTGCAGGGAAAGTGATTTCATTGTTTTTTGATTTTCTGGTAGGGGCATAATATTATATCAATTTGTTTCAGTATTTTCTGTGGTAAAAACCTATTTTTTTATCTAGCTCTTTTTCATGCCAAAGTTGATCATAAAATTCTTATGCCCTTTGAAATATTCACAGTACTGCTGTGTGTTAAGCCCTTCATTCTTTGTAACAAAATAGGTCCTTGAAGCACATTTTGCCTCTGCTAAGTTTTCTTGTACCTCAGTCCTTTCTTTCTTATTTATAATTGAACTATGCCATAGACCTTTGTGTGAAGAGATAAGGAATATGAATAAACATCAAGCACTGGGAAAGCTAGTGAACATTCCCAAATCTCTTTAAAAAAACACAAACAAACCAAGAAAAAAAAAAACACCACAAGAAAACAAAACCCCCAAATCTGTCAGTTTGGTTTTTTTTTCAGCTGTTTTCTGAGCAATTTTCATAGAGCTTTTTACTTCAAGCAGAAGAGGACTTATGTATTTTCTGAATTGAAAGATGATTAAATTCTGATGCCTTTAAGGAGAAACAGTCTTTCAGTTTGAATCTTTCTTTTTTCCTGTTTAGCAGCTGGTGACTGAAGTACCTAAAACAGACATGCCTATTCATTATTGTTGAACAAAAAAATCCACAAAAAGAACAAAAAATAACAACAACAAATTTGCAACATCACCTAGAAAATTTCATCAGAAAGGTTGAGAATGTTTGGAAGTTACTTACCTTAATGCCTACCCAGAAAGTAGTAACCTAAAAGCTTTCAAATCACAGATTTTTCCATTCTGTTAAAATTTTTCGAGGCAATGAGCAGGGAAAAAGGAAAATAATAAATCTTTTGGCTCTCTTGCATTTGTGTTTTGTAAGCTCTAATTATTTTAATACTAGAGTTAAATCTCTAATAATACATGTATGCCCTAATGAATCAGCTAAGCTCTTAGGAACTGCCTTTTAGGGAAGCACAACACTGTAAATCTCTGACATGTACCATATGTACAATAAAAATAAACCATAAAAAGCTTCTGTTTAGTGCTACTAGCAGCAGCAACTCTAAAAGGGGTGCAGATGAAATGGGGTCACGGTCTCCTCTCAGAAATCATCAGAAGCTGCTGGCTGTGGGAGGAAGCAGCAATTAGGGAAGGGAGCAGCAGGCAGTGCTCCATAGCTGTACTGAGTGCTGTGCTCACCGGAGGCAGAATGCTTCAGTGCCTCCCAGAGTGCCTGCCGGAGGAATGCGAATCCACACCTTCCCCAGCACGGCCCAGTACCTTAAAGGCTCAGTTAAGCCCTTACTGATTTCTGGAGGCACAAAACTAAAAATAGATTTAAAAAGAAAAAAAAAAAAAAGTTCCAAACTTTTCTTTTGGTGTTGACTTGCTGAAAAATGAAGTTTTTTTAAGCAACATCCAGGGAGAGGCAGGCTTCAAAGCCAGACAAGATACTTTCCAAAAAATGTGATGAGCAAAAGCACAGCTTCTTTGACAAGCTCTCTCTGTGTGCTCTAGAAAAGCTGCAGACCTGTTAAATGACAAAATTTGGTCAACTCAGGTCTTAGATGATGAGAAATAAACTATGGTAGTGCCAATCTCCAGGAGAAAGAAATTTTAAAAAATAATTTAAATAAAAGGACAAGAAAAAGAAAAAAAAGGAGATAGAAAAAAAAGGGCTTTTCTGTGAGGCAAAGACAACACAAAGAATTTTCAGAAGTGAAGATTCAAAGGCACTTGAAGCGAACAGGTGGAGCTTACTCTTTATAGAAAAAGAGTTGGCAGAAGTTGATAGGCAAAATATGAGCTTACACTGATGATAGAATTTCTTCCCTAAAAACAGACTTCTGTTTTTAAAATAAATAACTTGTATTTAGTCTTTGCTTTTTGGTCCAGTTGGGAACACAAAGCTTGTATCTTTATTGAATATTATGAGTAATTAAGTATAATTTATTTAAACCTATTAAACTATAAAAGATCACTGGTCCTATGATTTTTTTTTCTAATATATCACACACATGAGCTATTTAACATATGCTGAAGTTATATTTTACTAGCTCTTACGAATAAATTTACTGTGTTTAGAAGTTTAGGTTGGATTCTTCATAACCAGAAATCACTCAATGCATTAATTCAAAATCTTTGAAAAAAATCCCCCAAAATTCTATTTTGAAAATCTCCCCTCTCCTTTTAAAAATTACTTAACTAGAATGCTAAATTCGCTTTGGCAGACACAAAAAAATATATTTTCTCAATAAGAAATACGTTTTAGTAAAACATAAAATATGATGTACTGAACACCACAGGTGTCACTACTGAAGAAAACACAGTTATTGAATAAATGTTTCTACAGATAGTGAACCATTCCATGAACTGCAGTCTTCTGTTAAAGAAAACAGATTTCCAGCATGTATCATTCACAGCAAGAAACTCTTGCCTACTACTACCTTGTAATATGACAGCTTCTACACAGGAATGGTCACATTGCTCACAGGGCAAATCCAAATAATTATAATTCTTTTTTTTCTGTTTTTCTGTTCACATAGAGCCAAAATCTAAACTACAATTAAAAAAAAAATCTAAGTAAAGTTATGTACAGCCAATAAGGGAAATAAAATGATTTAGAAGTAAATATTGCTGAGGTAATTTGCATATGACACAAACATTGGTGGAATGATAAATGAGGAATGCAACATGATGGAGTGCATTTGGTAAAAAAAAGTCTGTCCACAGGAAAACATTTTGATTTCATGAAATACAAACTGATATAGACAAAGAAGAAGAACGCCAGCCCTGAGTCCAGAACGGTTTAAGGGAGGGAGCTCCCTACAGGAAAGCAAAACCTCTAGAGCTTACAAGCAATCTCAGAAGAAATTAATGTGCCAACTTAATGATGATTAGGTGGGGAAGCCTAACATACTCCTTGACAGGATAAATGGAAAGCCCAAATTACAGTGTGTGAATGGCCATGAGGATGATTTAACGCTTCAGTACCAATATGCTGAAAAAATTGCAAGAACAGAAATCCTCTAACCATGATCACAAGAATAGGGCAGAACTTTTGCATCATTGTGGGTGTGATTGTTGTAAGGATACTTTTATCTACTATGTATCATCCTGAAGTACAGAGTTATGCTTGCCTTAATCAAAAAACAGCCAAAGTGGTGTTTATTTCTAATGGCACTAGCCAGCTATTCCTGAGCACTAACCAATTGAATTTCCATGATGTAAGCTCTGGATTTTGCTAATGACCATCCTGCTGTATCATGAGCTCCAGTATTCTCCTCCAAAGTCGTCTTAGATTTGTGACTGCCTGTCTAATCATAGAACAAGGGTGTCTTAGTTATGCCCTCAGTCTCCCAGGATCAGGAGTGAGAATGATGAAAAAAGTAAAATTTCTGCAAAATTGGAGACCCATAGCATTCTGCACCCTGCTGTTGATTCAAACAATCTAGTCACAAACTCTCTTATCTCTCATTAAAAAAACCAAAAACCTAAAACCAGAAACAAACAAAAAAAACCCCAAAAAACAAACAAAACCAACCAAACAAACAAAAAACAAACCAAACCAAAACAACAACAACAAAAAAAAAAACAAAAAAAAAAAAAAAAAAAAAAAAAAAAAAAAAAAAAACAAAAACCAAAAACCAAACCAAAAAAATCTGCCAATTCTGCCGTCCCTTCTTTCTCAACACCAGCCTGAGAAGTGATAATGTCAGACTTACTGTGACCTACCAGCTTTGGCTAACTTCTGCCTTTAGTATCTTATTTCCTTTGCAGAGAGAACGAGCAATGTGCGTGCCAGCCAGCCCAGCTCTCTGTTAAATCTGGATTTGCTCCTACCTCACCACTGGGCCAGTGCAACTCCCAGGGCCAACTCAATACACCTGAGCAAGTGGAGAATGGATAGCTGAGCTCAGCCTGAATTTGGTCCTTTCATGCTGAAAAAAAAGTGTTTTTCATAGGAGGCAAAAGAAGTATGGAGAATATATTATTTTCATCTGCTTGTGCAATATATTTGCATACACATTTGAAAGGCAAAGCTTTCTTAGGCAAGCATTGTAAAAACAAGATATTTAATCTTAATAAAAGATTGACACTGGCTGTTATGTTTTTGTTTAGGGTTTCTCTCAAGGGGAACCATTATTTGGCAGCTCACTATCTCTTACTGGGAGATTGGAGACTTTGAAGAAAGAAGATATCTTTACAGAGTTGCTGTGACTTTTGACCATTTTATTTCTCAGGTTTTCACAAATCAAAAACACAGAACACAGCAAGAGATTCCCTTTTGAGAACTATTTCCCTGTTATGCATACAGATGTCAAAATTCTCCAAAATGAAGTGCTGCTTTCTCAATCTAAAAAAAAAATTCAGGAGCACTCCATTTCATGGATGTGAGACAGTATTTATCTTTCAGTAACACCTCATCAAGTGAGCAACAAGAGACTGCTTCCATTTTCCTCATCCTTCCAGAGTTAGACAAACTTGATATTTTTCACACTATGCTATGTGCAAACCTAAGGACTAGGTAGAATTCTCTGTGTACTGCATCCTGACAGTTTTAAATGGGTGTTTTACCAGCCATTCAGTGCTTTCTATGTGTTTCATAATTACTCCTGTAATCTCTCTATGCAAAGCAAATGATACTGATTTTTTAAATCTATCTTCATAAACTGAGTATCTTCTGTTCATTTAATATTAAAATACCCATAAGATTTGCCATATGGAGCAGAATCTCCTAATATAGAAGTGAAAAATATGATAAACTGGTATTTAGGGACAAATTTGTTCTTCATGATAATTTAAGAGGTGATATGATCTAGTGGCCATCTCTATTTGATTAAAATGAACTTCCGCTGAAGAAAAATATTCTGGAGGATAAAACCAACTCCCAAGTGCCAGGACAGAAGTTTAAGATTATTCAGTCGTCTCAAATTTAGAATGCATATTCTAAACTATTTTGGAATTGTGCCAAATCAGCAGTGTATTTATCACTTCATCCACCATTTCAGCAGTTTTAGAAAGTTTCAAAAATATTTCAGAAACTAATCAGTACCTATTTTTATTGCTCAGCCCACAAATATTGAATTGTCAAATGTATGTCTCCAGCTTAAACTTTTTTTAGAAGAAAGAGCCATACAATTTATTACTTTTATATAATTTTTATCTGTGGAAGAGCTAAATAGAAACAGCACATGTTGAAATTGTATTGAAAATTACATTTTCCTTGGGTTTCAGCTACCATCCCTGTCCCACACCATATGCATATCTTTACAATACTGAAGTTAGGTTAACCACTTTGTTTCTGCTGTTTCACTGAGAGTCAGTAACCAGCTCTAACTTAAACATATAGATCCTCTTTCTAATTCCTAGTTGGGATTCTGTGAAAAGATTTCAATATATTGCTCTAAACCAGTCTATGTGAGCCTGAGGAAATAAGAAATCTGATCATCATAACACAGTTCTTCTAGTGAAAATAGCATTGTTTAATCTGTTTCATGCATTTTCACGTATTTCTTTTTATAAATTTTGTTTAACTTAACTCGACGGTAAGAGATACACTGAAATAAATTAACTGCCTCTCTAATTGTTATTGCATGAAAGTCTGATACATTCACTTCTGGGACTCCTCACATAAGTATACCTGCTGGAGTGGGTCCAGGGGAAGTCCAGGAAAAGGATCAGGAGGCTGAAACAGATGTTCTATGAGGACAGGCAGAGAGTTTTGGTGTTGTTCAGCCTGGAGAGGAAAAGACTTTGAGGACACCTTAAAACACCTTCCAGCACCTAAAGGGGGCCTCAAGACAGCTGCATAGGGTAGGGCAATGGCAGGTAGTGATCAGACAAGGGAGAATGCCTTCAAACTGAAAGAGGTTAGATTCAGACTAGGTACAAGGAGGTTATTTTTTTTAAGCCCTGGGACAGGTTGCACAAAGAAATTGTGCATGCTTTGTCCTTGGAAATGTTCAAGGTGAGACTATGTTGTGGCTTTGAGCAACTTGGTCTAGTGGAAGATGTTCCTGCCTGTAGCAGGATGGTTGGACTAGACGACCTCTAAGGTCCTTGTGCAAGGAATAATTACATTAAGCTTCACAGATATTCATCAGCAAGTGAAAATGTCTTACTATTTTTTAATTTCAACAAGTCCAACTTCAATGCAAAAATTTCTACCGGATGACTATTTGAAGCAAATATTTCTACAAAGCAGCTGCTCCCCAGTGAAAATGACAGGTTTTGAGCAAAGCAACGAATTTATTTTTATGGGAGATTCCCTTCTGTATTGCAGCATAATGTAACAATAAAGAAGCAACACAATATTGCTTGGAAGTTTCCCTGTGGATTAATAGTTTAATTTCAGGAAAGGATTTTGAAACATAGATGGTGAACCCTTCATCACAGACCTGTCAGCAGCAGTGCCTATAGAATTCAGAAATAGCAGGCTTCACACTGAAACGGGAATAATCCTGCTCAGTTGTAAACAGGAGGCAGTTCGCTGTCAGCAGCTCCTACATGGCCACTTGTAGGATACGTGCTGCTGTAAGAGTAAAACCACACACTGAAAATATGACATAGATTGGGAAGAATTTTAAATCTTTACTTAATAGTTTTTATATGGCATAATTTCATATTTGTTTAAAGCAGTGTTCCTAAGTCTGCAAGAGTAGATAGAGTAGTCAAGAGATTCAGGGCATTATCTGTGGCTCATAGAACTGACTTTTGTCTATGTGAATTCAGTAACAGAAGAAGATTTTTTTTTTTCCGTGTTGATAACTGGGTAGCTTTTGAGACCAGAAGCAAGTAATGAGTAAGAACAACTCCTGCAGAACCATTATGAAAAAAAATGTGTAGTCATGGTATAAAAATAAAGGCCAGTGATTTAGGGATTCAATTTACTTTTAGCTAGTATCAATATATAGGTACAGCTGTTGCATTGAGTTATAGAGCTGCCCACTGTCCTCTCTGTGGATGAAAACAAAGTGAGGTTTTTGAAAGAGAAAAAAAATCTTGTTTCTCCATGTTTTATACTACAAATCATTTTCCAAACAAGTCCTCTACTTTTTTCATTCCCTACTTTTTCCTCTACTTGCTGCTTCAACATTGAGGTACAAACAATTAGCAGGGGTTAAGCTAGAGCAGACGAGCAGGATTTTCCCGTGCAGAAAGTTCAGAGATCAGCCTTAGGCATGTTGTAAATAATTAGTGAATAGATGATCTGATATTATAACAAACATTTTGATTAATGTTTCTTGTTTGCAGAGTGTCATTCATAAAGCTTAATGAGAATAACAATTTCAATGCATGGCAAAATAGCGGAAATGCTTCATTAAAAAATGTTTACAGTGGATGCTGTAGAATTTAATAGACTGAGCTTCTAAAAATATTGATCAGATCTTTATCATACCATCCCTACAATGCACAACAAAATGATTCAGAATCATCAAACACTGTTTTTCCCTTTTGATCAAAATATAATTACTCAATCTGGTGGTATTGCAATGATCTGAAAACTGTAGCCCTTTCAGTCTCCATTTACAAAAGATGTAGAGCTGAGCACCATACAGCAAAACACCAGAATTAAGTGAGATCTTCTCAATACTTCATGAAAATGAGGTATATATTCAGAGGATTTCTTGGCAGAAGGGGAGGGAGTGTGAGTTTAAATCAGACATGCCAGGGATTGCCACCTGCAATTGTGAGTGATGAGCAAAGGTCACATCAAGAGTAAGCATTCTGAATCTCCAAAAACTTCTGTAAATTCTGTTCTCAACATTATTGCTGTTTTCAACATATTACTAGTCGTTTAAGTGAAAAACAAGCCAAACAAGTCAAACAGAAAATGACTCCATGTCTCTTGCATCTCTGCCAGAGAGCGCTACCTCACAATAGACAAAAGGCCTCAATCTTCTTGTGTTGAATCTCTGCAAGCCACCTGGAACAGACCATTAGGGAAGGTAACATGAACTGAGCAAACCTCTGGTGCCACCTGCACAAAATGTCTGTTCGACCTACATCCTCTTGTGTTTTAGGAGCCGTGGAGGTGAACGTGGCAGAATGTGCTGTGTGAATCTAGCAGCTGGCTGAAGGCAGCATGGGTTTGCCCAAGGCACAGGTGGCCACGTAGGGGAATGGTGTTGGTAGGGCCACGCTGCTCCAGGATTTGCCTGAACAAAAACTGCTGCAATGCACTGAAGGCTGAAAAGTACTCATCAAATTTGTTGCTCAGTCTTGGAATATACAACCTGTTTTAGCAAAGGATGTGGACAGATGAAGTTAAAAAGGCAGGATTTTAATCCAGTTGCAGTCACGTCCTGGATAATCCAAAACAGCTGTTTGCCTTGTTCTCTGTTGCCTGCAGAACAAAACCTATCTTATACCCTGGTGCAATGTGCAATTTTGTTTCTCTGCTGTGATATTATGGCTGAGCAGCCCTCATTCCAAACTGCCACAGCAGTTGCCTTTAATGCACTTTTCAAATTTAAAAGAACATTCAGGGGATGATGTTCTCATCCACACCACAAATCATGCACGTGTACTGAATGTCACGTAACAGCACAAGGCTCTTCTCTTCCTCCACATATAATACTGTGAGCTGATTCATAGTAATCTTCATCTGATATAATTTTTTATGTATATAGATCTTTTGAGAAGCACAACTCTGAAAAATATTAAATGTCTTAAGAAGAATACTACAGTTGCCTCCAGTGGATGCTCACGTGAGAAGAGACAGAGTATATAAAAGTATCTGGAGAATGATGGCTCAAAGAGCAAGTTATAACACTTTATGAAGCAATGTTAAAAAAAGTTACCATTCTGTGTTCTATTGACTGCTACCATGTACCTTGTTATTTCAAAGTAGAACTTTCCTCTTACTCAGTACAGATAGAAAAGAGCTTAATCTCTGTGCTTACTATAAATCTAGGCAAAAATGTTTTCTAATTAGTATTTGCTTTAGTGGGACATATTTTTGGTAAGATCTACTCTTGGGAGTGGATAAATTTTGCTATTATAGTTATTTTTGACTGAGTTGTTATAAAAGCTTTAAAAACTATCTTGAAAATAAATTCCTCACAACAAACATACGCGTTAAATACATTTTACTTTTAACAATGCATTAATTATTAAAGAACTCTGGAATTTCTATGGCAACAGCATACTTAATAAGTTCACCTTATTCATCACTGCAAGTAGCAATATCAGCTGCTGTTACTGTCACACACAATAACCAGTAAGAACTGGCCACCTGAGTCGCAATTTCCAGTGTTGTAAGACAGACAGTGGTAGAAAATGGAACAAAACACACAGCTTCCTGACCTTCCTTTTACTGACTCTGACTCTCTGAAGACCGAGAACCTAAGCAACCCCATATTCAGACTGTATGCCTTTTACTGGATCCTCCATTTCAACTGCTATTAGCATAGAGGTCTCAGGGGGATAACCAACCAGAAGAAGGAGGTGAAGTTTTTATAACCACTCCTTCTGTGTTGCAAAGAAAGTTTTATTATATAATGAACAATTTAAAACATTAACAATGCAATTATCATCACAAACTTGAGAGAGGAAGAATTGTTATATTTTTTGATCTGCTACAAAAAAAAAAAAACAAAACAAAAACAAACAAACAGAAAATCACTGAAAATCAGGAATTGGGAAGTAAGGTACCAGGAACTAAAATTATCCATTCCCTTGATGCACATTCATAGAAGAAAATTACTTCTAAAGGAAGATTAGCAAGTAAGACTAAAATATAGGATTTTATAATATAGGATTTTAATAATATAGGATTTTAGTTGGATTTTCATGAAACCATTTCTTTGTGTCATATACCTTTGTTACTATATCACCTTTAATTGAGGCACTATTCCCAGCTAGAGACACAAAATGCTGTATTGTTCACAGTTTCCTGGGCTTTGGAACACTTCAAACTTTTTTATTAGAGCAACCTCAGTATAAGATCAGGCTTGTTTGACATGGTTTGACCTTCTCTTGGTGGCACTATATGCTGTCGTCTATAACTATTATTGAGCTCAAAGTAACATCTACTTTGTTCTGTATTGCATAGTGAAAATTAAGGAACAAAAAAGAAAAACCCTAGCATGAAAATCTGTTACTCTGTGTTTGAATACATTGGAACAAGCCCAAACAAAAAAAATCAAACATTAAAATTTTTAAAAATGTTTAAAAATAGGTGGTAGTAAGAAAGCACATATTCACATTGAATCTTTTGCTTGCAAGAAAAAGAAGAAAATAAGTTACTCCATGTGCACTGAGGAATCACAGAACCATTTGGGATTTTACATAATAAAGAGAGGGGATGCCAAAATCATTACTGTGAAGCCACTTCTAAATACATCCAAAGAGTGTCAAAGCCAATAGAAAGAACCTCATTTTCATTTGCTGCTCTTGATCTGGAGAATATAAATGAGCACAGGAAGTTAAGAATATTGTTGGAGACAAAAACAAGGGCAAAATTTCTGATTTTATTCAAATAATCTGAGCACTAATATCATCACTTTCAATGAGATTTCTGAGATGACAGTTTAAATGGCAGTGACCCTTCAGAAAGGTACTACTAGCTTAAGAGGCA
Organism: Irena cyanogastra; assembly: GCA_013397155.1. Classification (NCBI taxonomy): domain Eukaryota; kingdom Metazoa; phylum Chordata; class Aves; order Passeriformes; family Irenidae; genus Irena; species Irena cyanogastra. The sequence continues at coordinate 153,746 of VWZV01000554.1, forward strand.
GTAGAAACCCCCTGATATCCTAGAAATAAAAGAGTTTGCTGCTGTGAAAAGAAAATCCCACCAAACAAAACCATTTTTCCTGCAATTCTTACATAGAATTCTCAATAAAAGAACAGGGTGATATCAGTTCAAAGACAGGCTAGCCATTAAAAATAATAAAACAAACTAACTTAAATCAAAATGCAATGCTTGGAAGAAAACCCTTCTTGGCAGTGCTGGAGGTAATGTGTCAAGACCATCCTCACAAGGCTTACGTCTAAGATTCTTTATTTTACCCAAATCAAACTTTTCAAATCCCTACTATCAGAATTAGACAAGGACAGAAGATAAACAGAGTAAGGTACAGAGTAGAGTGGAGGGTGTTCTTCTAATGAGCCAGTAGTTCCTGTTTTAACCAATCCATTTTCTATTTAAGAAAAAAACCCAAAAAACCTGCACCTCAAACAAAAAAAAACACCAAGATTAAAAATTTGATCAACACCAGTTGCCAAAAATATATCACCCACCCCTGCCCCCTAAAAATCTGCAGTACTCTTCAAGTCCCTTACTGGTTTATAGTAATTTCTTTTGGAGTTTCATGATAAAATGTGGCTAAAATTTTCCCTCAGCTTTATCTCGGATAATGATCTACAGCATATGTTCTTTTGCACTTTAAAGTGAGGGGAAAGTAGGAGCCTATCTTTTTTCAGCAGCTAAAATAGAAATAACTTGTTTCTACAATTAAAAGTGTTTCTCTCAGAAAGTTCACGATTTTTGACTTTTTCTGGCCAGTCACATTAGCATATTTTGTTCAATTGCCAGCTGTGTTCTCCGTGCTGGGAAGAAATAGGTTCACATAAATGTAGAAGCAGTCTGAAGTCCTGACTGTAGATAGTGCTCATAATTAGCCATTCCCAGGAGGCTGATGTGTGAAGAGGCACCAGTTTAACACTGTTAAAATTATTTCCAAAGAGTTCCCAGCATCTTTACTGAAGGAATCAATCAAAAATGTCTTCAGAAGAAAATGTAATAGCTTTCAAGGATTAAAATTTTAATCAGGAATATTCAATTAGAAGTTAATGTTGAGATCCACAGTTTAGATTTTTATGCAAATGCACCATTCTTATATTCAGTCTTGAAGATAAAGGCGATTCATGGCAAATACAGTTCTGTCTCTCAACTCATCAAGTCAGTGATAATTTACTTTGAAGAATATTTTACACTTGCTGCATTCCGAAGTATGTAAATCAGTTCGCTTTTGCCCCTTCTACTGTAATTAATCCTTGCATTAGTTGTTTGAGATGGCTCATAGCATTTTCATTCATGTGAATCCCCTGGTTTCAAAAAGATTTGACCAAAACAAGATAAATAATACATATCAACTGAGGTTTGCAAGAGCTTGATTACATTTACTCTTTAAGAATAACAACTCTGAAACGGATGATCTTAAATTGAAACCTGCACAGTTACTAAGAATCAGATATTAGGAATTACTGATAAAAATTCCTCTTCCCCGAAACCATTGCATGTTCTGAGAGCAGAGGTCAGTGCATCTTGCATATAAGTAGATGTAGAGATATTGTATTGAAAATTCCAGATTTATGACACTTTCCTTGATCAAAATTTATCTTCAGTTGTATGAAGTAGAATTTTGAATTTATGATTAGAGATAAATTTTATTATAATTAATTTTAAAATTAGAAAATATCACATTTACCTCTACTTGTTTGAGATTTGACAATATATCAAAAATCTGTTAATTAAAAACTCCCCATAAGGCATGGAAATATATGAGACTATTTCCTAGCTTACATAAAGCTCTTTGATTTTCTGATATATATCTTATAAAATGCTATTTTATCCTTGCAATTTAGTCAGTACATACTAGAAAGTCAGAGAAATAATTAAATAATTTAATTTCTCCTCAGAAACTGCAGGCAGTGACTGCTATAAATTACATAATCTATTCTTATGTAGCATCCAAGACAAATTGATTTGTTGAATAGCCTGAACAAGTGAGAAGAACTCTGCTGGAATTTAAAAGCTTTAGAACTGATTCTTACCTGTCTAAATTATATTTTAGTGTTACTTATGACTTAATATTCCCATTTTTACTTGGAAATCTAACATGAATATATGACCAAAGACATGAAAATACAAAAGTTAGCTTGAGCTGACAGGATTTTGGCCTTATAAACCTTATTGTCTATAAGGCTAGAACAGATATCCTGACTTAGAATGGACACAGAAGGATCATTGAGGTTCAGTTCCCATCCCTGCACAGGACAACTCCATGGCTGCCCCTGCGCCTCATCCGCTTGACTTCTGACATTATGGAATTGCCTGCTCCTGTTCTCTTACGATGTGGTGCTCAAACAGTGACCAGCTCTGATGGACCCCAGCACTGCCAGAAATGTTCCCCCTGGAGACATTACATAGCTAGATCCCTGGGAGCCTGAAGTCTGCTCTTCTCATGTCCAGGGCTGAAGGCTTGCATGCGCCTTTCATCCAGTCAGACTTGATTTAAACTCAGTTGGTCTGTGGTCACTGTGGCCAAGGTGGCCACCAGTCACCACTACCCGTCTGAGACAGCATTTTTCAACCAGCAACAAATTAAGAAGGGCATCTTTCCTAGTACCCCTACTGCCTATACCATGAAGTTACCATGAAGTTATTTTAGGATTCTCCTGGACCTGTTTGTGCCAGCTGTATGGTGTTCCCAATTTTTATCATCAGGCAAGTGGAAGTTCCCCACAAAACAGTTGAAATAAGTTGAAATAAACAAGCAAACAAGACATTTCCATAACCATTACTCACATCAAATATCTAATTAAATATACATCAAAAAGTTTATGGAGTGATCTGCATTTTGATCACTGCCTTTTCGCTAAGGAGAAAAGTGCTCATAGGCACTGAGCAAGGCTGATTGGGATGAGGCTGATCTGTGCCTGGGTTACTTTTGCTTTATGTAAATTGGACCTGATATAAACAGCCATCAAGGCTTGTCACTACCTTGAGTAGATATTTAAAGCATCTATGGACAAAACCCATAAAAGGCTGATCTAAGGAAACATACTTAACCACTATGTAGCCAGCTAATTTTTTATGATCATTGATTTCCATAAAACCAATGTTCGGAGAATACAAGGCAAAACTTTATGAACTCCAGTCCTGATGGAGCCATGAAAATATTTTCGGAAAAAAAATATAGGAATCAAGGAACGCATTTAACTTGCAAAAATTATTTTCACTGTAGATTTGTATATATGATATGTATATGTATTTGTATATATGATATGTAGATATGTATAGATTTACATATACTATCATAAGCATACACTATTTTGGTTGGTAACAAGTAACACAGTAAGCATAAACAATGTCTTCTAATTAAGATAGATGTGTGTACATATATATAGTATAAATATGTGCATACATTTTATGAGAATATTCTGCTATGCCATAAAAAAAGTGAGTTTACATTTTTCTATAAATATTTTCTACCTAGGGAACAATTACTTTGTTTTAGAATTCAATAATATTGAAATATATTTATGTGTGTCAGATACAATTTCAGAGGAGTCAGAGCTGTTTAATGTAGATGCATAATAAAATTCTATATTCAAAGTTGAGAGTAGTATATTTGAATTCTCATTAATAGCTCATTAAACAATTACAGTATAGTGCCCCCATTCCTGCTTTGTAGATGTTTTTTAGGAGAAAAAATAATTTCTTTTATATTTCCTTTTAGAGGTACTCTTCATTTATATTCTACAAATAAGACAGCACTGGCCTAAAAAATCACTTAATGGAATATTATTATAAATTTTACTCTAAAGGAACATTTTGCTTTTCATTCTAATTTTGTTCTTTATGCAGAAAAGAGAAACAAGGAAAATGAAATCCAAAACCACTTAAGAATTAAGATACACAAGGGAATTCAGGAAAATAGGGTTTAAAATTTTTAATGGCTGTGTCCCCCAGCAGTGTCACTTATTGAAGATGAACTACAGTAAGGCATGACACAGTGACAGCTTCGACCACAGTATCAACATTGTCACAGCACTTGAAACCCTCTCATCATATAATAACCACGATAATAAAGATAATCTTCATTACTGATTTCCAACAATATAAGTATGTATTTATGACCTGTTAACGGCAAAATTGTATGAGTAGGAGGATAGAGGCTTTGTTTGGCCAGGGCCAGGTTTCTCTGATCCTCTTATACTGATCAGACAAAGGCTCTGCTAAATATGCACCCTAGGGTTTCTATTCCCCAGTTTCCATCATTCACTGCCTGGTACTCAACAGTCCCATGCAGTGTTCAATCTTTCTGGGGCTGGTGGGAGATAGGATGATGCATACACTCAATGCTGGCCCAGGTACCTCAGGGGTTATTTCAGAGATGAGTCCCATCATAATTCTTTCTGGGGTGTCATGTTGCCACAGGACTTATGCAGAATGATGTTTTGGGCACTGGCATGGACTGTGAGGTTTGGTTTCAGCCACTTGGCATTTGCCTCCATTACAGTAAGCATACAGTGATTGAATTGGTAGATCGTGGCAGTGGTCCAGTGCAACTAATCTGCCAGACCTACTCATACTGATTCCACTCACCATCCAGATATACTTTTTTTGCTGAATTATGGTGCATGTTTCATAGATAACCTGCACAAGTGGTCAAGTCCCCGCATTGATCAGGAGCCGAATTTTTATGTCACGCATCCAGATGTCCACATATAGATGCCCTGTCCCACTGATTCAAGAGGCACAATGGTGAGGCTGGGGCTCATGGTCAGTACATAACAGCTTCCCATTGTTGCTTTTTCATTCTGACACTTTTTCTTCCCTTGAGTAAGAGTTCTCCATGGGCTATAATCCTTCAGTTAAAGTCTGCTCCACTGTGGGTCTCCGTTATACTACTGTCAATATCTATTCTGTCACCTTCCTCGTCCTTCTCTGTCCTTGGAGTTCCTTCTGTTGTTTTTCATTTTTTTTCTTGTCCTTCTCTTTTGCTGAATGTGATGTATTTTGGTATGGAATATCCCTGTGGTCAATTTGGGTCAACTATCCTAGTTATATTATCTTCAAGTCTCTTGTGCCAGCCTACTCATTTAGGAGGAGAGCAATATGGCAGAATGTGAAAGGGAGACAGTCTTGACACTGTGCAAGCATTGTTTGACAATAGCCATAACACTGCTGTCTTATCAGCACTGTTTAAGCCACAGACATGAAACACAGCGCCATATGGACTGCTGTGAAGAAACCTAACTCCAATACAGCCAGACTAAGACAGTCTCCACCCTGTGTTCCATGGAACTTTTCTCATGCTCAAGTGGTCCCAAGTTAAATGATATATTTATGTATGTTCTGATCAGCTATTAACATAATTTAAATTCTCTACTGTACTCAAATCTTCCAAAATATTTACCAAAACCACGCTGCATTTCAACATCCAATCCTTCTATTTCATACCTTTCATTTTCCTTTCCATTATGTCTAGCTCTTATTCCCAAAATTCCTTCTTACCAATACTTAAAATAGCATCTGGGTCTAGACATTACCATGAACCACCTTCCACTGATCCTGGACATGCACACAAATACCATTATTCATTCTGTGCCACCTTTCAAAATGTCCACAAGGACAGCCAACGGGTTTGGCTCCATTAAAAAATTAACATAGTCTCTTGAACACACTGGAGTGGAGTCAGACAGACACAGGTATGTTCCAAGCAGCATCTTATCCAACAGCATGTGTCATTATCAGCCAAACAGATGAATAACAGTATTCTGACAACATGAGAGATGGTATTACTGCACAGCATTGACACTTGAAAGTCAAAGAAAGAAACGTGCACTGAAGTATTTCAGAAACTCTAAACACTCAATAGATCTAAGGAAAATGTGAAGAAATTTGCCAGTTAAAAATGACTATCACATTAATATTGAACTTTTCTTGCAGTTATGTTTGTTTGTTTGTTTGGAGTTTTTTTGGGGCTTTTTTGGTTGTTGTTGTTGCTGTTGTTGTTGTTGTCATCATTGTCAACATTTTAAGCCATCAAATTTTCCAGGCCATTACATGAAGTCTTTAATGACTTAAGAGGAGAAGTTAATTGCTGGATATTGTTATTTACTGATATTGGTCATGGTTCAGCAACCTAATAGATAGTTCATATTCCGTGTAGCAAGCTCATATTGCCTGACTCACTGAAGTAAACCAGTTCAACTACAGGGAGAAGTAGTTAGATTTCCTAAATGAATTGTTTGAAAGCGGTTTGAATGGTGAGTAGAACTAGAAATTATATACAGTAATTACTTACCTGCCTTCTCTTTCTCAGTCAATCTGCTGTGCAGGTTTTTCTAGTTTTTCTAGGTTTATCTAGATTTTTCAACACATGGCATCCCTAGAGATGGAGATGATTTGCTCTTGGTTACTAAAGTAATTGTATAGAGAAAAACTGTATTGATTTATTTAGTTTTACAAATATGAATAATATCTATTCTGAAGAATTCTAATTCACTAATCCTTGCCGGAAAACATTTAAAAATATTTGAATTTATTTTTTGTGAGTAATTTCTGGGTTTTTTTTGAACGGTGCGTCCTAGATATGCAATTTTCATAGCTTCACAGCAGCAGTTTCTTCTAATCTATAGAAGGAATTCAGGCAAAGGTTTCACTTGCTTAAGAAAATGCTGATCAGTGTCTTCTACCTAACACTTGGTAGACCTAAGATAATATGTATTTTAATTTGTTGAAGTGCATTAAAATAGGTCAAAACCAGCATTAACATGTAGATACGTGTTTCAATGTTTAACCTGATTCTATATTTCCCAAGAAGTATTTAAGCTGATTCTATATTTCCCAAGAAAAGATCCATAGCCAAAGTTTTACTCCAGCTTAAACTGAAGCCATAATTTGACGTGTTTGTGCATGATACATTGTATTAATTCTATTTCACAAGGCATAAATATATTCAGATACTTGGATCAAATTTTTGTCTAACATTTGAATAAATGAATAAGCTACTTAATAAATCAATATGTTTATTTTGTTAGAAAACACAAACAAAACAAATAAATGAGATCCTTCAGGTAAATTTTTCCTCCAGTGAGTGTTAGCTCAGCCCCTCTGTCCCTCAAAGCTTCAACACTACTATCCAGTTTCATTGTCAAGCAAATGAGAAGCAGATCCTAATCAACAATAACCAGACCTGCTCAAAAAAACATTGACCCTTGAGATTAAAATCTTAGAGTATTCCTGGCTGTAGCAATGTTTTTTAGAAATTTCTGAAGAATGCAAACAACCTGTACTTCTCAGAGAGGCCCTAAGTAGCAGACTACTCATTATTTCTCTCTGTTTAATAAAAGTAATCTTAATACTAATCTCATGATTTTACATAGTTTATGTAAGGAGTTCTTTTTTCTAAAGATTAATTTAACTAATATGGCTAAAATTACCAGAGAATCACAGAATACTATAAGTTGGAAGGGAACCACAAGGATAATCAAGTCCAACTCTTAAGTGAATGGCTCATACCCTATCATATTTGATACAGAAGACTTGAGATTCAAAAAGTTTTGATAGCTAAATGCATTATTTGAAGAAACAAAAAAAAAAAGGAAATTAAAACTGGAGGGTTGTAAATGAAAGAAAATGTAAATAAAAATGAAAAGGAAACGAAAGAGAAAAAGAGAAAGAAAGAGAAAGAAAATAAGAATGAGAAAAAGTGTCTTGGGGGATCTTAGACTTAGCTCCTATTGCTCTTCAGTGGACTGCTTCATGTTTCTTGTAATTGTCAGAAGCAATATGGTTGCCTTTTTCTTGCCATTGTCTACAGAAAACACTCCTTTTGACTGAGCTCTTGACAGCCAATTCCTTAAACTCTACAAATGATCTATAGGCCATTTAGACACACATTGCACATCTCTGCATGTTGCAATGGATTCTGCAGTTCTGTAGACTAAAAAGTTTCTTGGCAAAGGATTTTCAGAATCTGATATGAAAAATAAATATTGTAATATTATCTTATCTATATTCACTACACCAGATTGTTCAATAACACATCTAACCTGATCTTGAACACCACCAGAGAAGGGATATCCACAGCTTCTCTGGGCAACCTCTTCCACCTTCACAATAGATAATTTCTTCCATATATCTAACCTTAATTTTCTCTCTTTAAGTTAGAAATCTTTCTATTTAAGCTTAGGAGTTCAATGGATAGGGTAGATTGCTCTAGTAGCATTTTTTTCCACCTAAAATTAAGTAATTAAAAAGAAATATAGTGTTAAACAGTTTTGGCAAGACCAATATTTTATAGGTGTCAACTCCCACCTATCTTTGATTTTTTTTACATCTAAAAAGTATATTGATAGATGCAACTCCTTCATAAAATACAGAACTACTACAGGAGCTTCAAATAGAAACAGTGCCCAGTGCTTAATTAGCTAATAGGACAAATATATTCCAGGATGAATAAGTACAGAAACTTGCTCCCTGCATTGGACCAAGTTATCCGCAAGGTGTCAATACAGATTCATAAAAATTTCCATGGCTATAAACAAATAATTGTCTTGTTAAAAATAGAAATTTGAAAATGACAATTTACAGGTGCTGGGGGCATCTCTTCTGTTCCAAGTTTTGAAAGAGATATATTTTCTCAATCTTTTTTTCATGAGCAATTTAATAACTGTAGAACTTTCATATTTCTCCTTTTGAAGGCACTAAAGGGTATTTTAGTAATGTGTTTATCTACAGCTAACAACTATAATTAGCTTAAGTTATGGAATGCCCCAAATAAATGAAGTGCAGTTTATAGTTGTTCAGAAACACAGTTTGTTCTGCTGGTGTTTTGTTAAATATTTGCAGAAAACATGATTTGCATCATTTGCAAGTTACATAAACCTTTATAATTATGGCCTAAGGTACTATACAAAAATTATTTAAGTAATTCCCTAAGATTGCCGCTCGGTGCACCAAGCATTAATCATCTGTTGTGTCTATTATAAATGCAGAAGCAATTAAGTAGATCTGTGGTGAGAACAGGTTTTTGCCAGGTTTATACAATATTTTTCAATGGCATCATTATTGATGAAGACTGTTGTGAATTGTTTCTTTCTTAGTGAAAAATAAAAAATATTACTTTCTGCCCAAAATTCTTTGGGTTTTTAAAATTGTGTGTAACAGCAGAAATGTGATAATACCTAAACAGATTTAAA
>VWZV01000554.1:162959-173945 GCA_013397155.1 Irena cyanogastra
GATTTAAAATGCATACAACGGAAAAAAATCCTCCTCCTTCCCCGCAAGAAGCAGCAAAAAAATAATTTTGATGTTAGAAAATTATTATATATCAATGTCCTAAAATTTGAACAGGATTTGTTCAGAAAGCATACATAAGAATCAGCCTTGCCTACAATTACTTTGCAATTTTCAGGTCTAACATTTAAATGTAAAATCTGCTGTCTTTGCCCTGTGATTTCACTGGAGGCAATGAAAGTTTTGCTTGAATAAAATGTAATAAAAGACATATTATCAGGCAAGTAAAAAGATATTACATGACGAAACAAAGAGAATGGAGCAGAAAGTCTATGGCAAGCTAACATGCTTCCATGCATATTTTAATAGCCTACTGCCACTCTACCATTAGAGTTTTCCTCTGCTGATCTTGAGTAACTGATAATTATCTGCTCCTGCTCTGTGAAATATTGTTTAACTGCCATATGAGTGTTTTGCCACCTTATTTTTATGTCAATAGGCATATATAATCTCTTGAAATAATAAAAAGGTTGGTGTTGCAAGAGCTGAGAACCACCCCTGAATATATCATACAACATACTCAAAACTGGGATAATCCCAAAAGATGAAGTCAGTTTGGAGCTTCCATTAAACAGTCTATAGCTTGAGCATGCTCTGATTTGCAGTTCCAATTACCTGAGGGAAAAAGCCCCCTATATACATGTGGCTGTGGGACTGCCTCCTTTAGGTGCTCAGAAACCTCTCAAAAACCTGCATTCTTAAAGGTCTTAAATAATCCAAGATTACTTTGGGCTTTTTAAGTTCGGGATGCAATGTGTAATTACATTTGAATTGTATCATGAGCTAGCCAGTTCCCGAGTTTCTCATTTATTATGTTTTGTTATACCAAAAATGGTATTGTTTCATTGCAGCCTTTGTAATGACTGAAAAGCACACCAGCTCCTTCTCTGGCTAGCTACATCTGGTGCTCAACAGAAAGGAATTTTTTTGGGTCTTTTCTTCTTTACTTTGCTATTCTTTCTTGGAAATACACAGTTCTGTAATTTGCAATGAGCACAGCTATTTAATATACTTAATATTGTCCGAAATGTTCATGTATTTGGCACATCTTCACGCGTTAGTATCTTACAGTCTAATCTTTTGCAATGTCCTCTGAAAGTCTGTGCAAATGTTCAACAGGAGAAAAAAATAAAACAAACCCTAAGTATACCAAGATAATAGAGGCTCTCTAGATATAAACTTGATTAAAGTAATATTATCCACATTCATTTTACTAGTCATTATGTGCAATCAGAATCTCATCTTATTAATTACTGTAAGGAATTAAGAGGCTGTAGGACATGCAGTCCTAAAGACATAACATGACAGAGACCTTTATGTCGCTACTGGCTCCATGAAGCCATCTGATTAGTTGAATATAATAAATTTTCCATTAGCTGTTGATTTCTTGGTCAAGGTATACTGTGTTAGTCATAGGCAACTTTCTAACTTTCTTAATGCAGCAAGCACATTAGCACACAAATAGTCAAGGCAATTTTCAGTTAAACATATTGGAGGAATGTCTCTCAAAGTGCTTTTTAAACATGGTTCTGTTATGGGGACATGGGACACCTAAATTTGTATCACGGTTACAATTACAAAAATAATTACCTGCACTTTCCATTTTTGGGTTGTTTCACAGGACTTCATTAGAAGAAATATCATAAAAAAGAAATTGTGAAAGAAGTTGCCCTTTTAAAGTAAACTTTTGTGAGCAGCTTTACTTTTTGGGAATTTTGCTGTACTTTTTACTCTAGACACTGAAAGTTAATACAATTTTAAATATTTATTTTTTATAAAGGGAAAAATTTGTAAGGACAACATGTTGCCTGTAATCCAGGTGAATGGGAGAATTGGCAAGGATCTTCCGCTTGGGATCTTCAGGTTAGACATTAGTGAAAAACTATAGAGGTTAGGAGCAGTGCTAGAGGTCTATGTGCACTCTGTCACCAGGAGGTACTTAGGAACAAGATAAATGAGGCATCTCCTTAGAGTAACTCCTTGCAGTAGGAGATGCAACTGGGAAGCAGGGGAGTGCAGTAGATGACCTCAAGGTTCCTTCCAGCTCTCTGAGTTTATGTATTGGCAGAAGTAAGTTTATTTAAAGGGCAGATTGACTATTCCTTTGTACTGCAGTGCTTCACCTCCATGCATTGCTCTTCTCTTTCAGGACTGCAAGCAACAAAGAGCTGAGGGTAAACAGAGGCTGTTTACATCCATTACTGTTTTCTTTTGCCCAGCAAACACAAGGAGCAGATTATATATCTGTACCTCGAGTCCGCACACACAGAGTCTACAAAGCAACCTCAGAGGAGTCGACTGAGATCTTGAAGTGGTAATATTATGTTACACAGAAGGAAAAGGAAAGAATCCTTCTTGTAATAACACAGATTCAGTGAATAGACACTCACACCTCCTAAATGGAAAACTATAATGAGATAAAGAAAATAAAGGCTGTTCCAAAGATCCATGGCTCAGACCTTCAGCTGTGATCAGGGATCCCGGAATACATTCAACTTGAACCCTATTGTAGCAATGTTCAAATTTCGAAAAAATTGGTATTCACTTACAAGTCTTTCATCTAAAGACTTTACTAGAGAAAACTAATGTTTCCTATCCCCACAGCAGTAATTCCATATCAAGTGAAGTGAAAGATTGGTATTCTGTCACCAGTGGCAACTTGACAGTATCCCTCCTTATTTTTCTACTGTGCAGCAATGAACTGCAGTGAAATTTATTTGGAAAAAAGAAATAAGCCCCCTCCTCCCCCAAAAAAAGCAAATGACAAAAAACCAAAAAAAAAAAACCAAAAAAAACCCCCAAAACTGTACAAGACCCTGAGATGAAAGCAATGAATGTACCAGAAATTAAGTACCTCTGGTATGAGAAAATTGAGAAAAGACAAAATTAGAAATGGAGAATGCAAGAAAGTTTCCAACAACAACAAGAAAAAGTGGAAAATGCAGTTTATAGTTTAATTTTGGTTTTAGATAGTAGGAAAAAAACCTCTGCCTACCTTTTCAGATGTGGAAAGCAGGCAAACGCAAGATGGATAGGCAAGGAATGTCTCTTTACTGTGGCTAGGAGCTCCCAGCTGACGGATAAGCAACCTGTAGGGTTTTCCAGTGTATTGGGAAGGTAATGCTGAAGTGCCAGATTAGGGCACTGTTTCAAACTAGATTACAATGTCTTTCAAAGTATTGTCTGACTTTAGTCCTCACCACCAACAATATTTATTTCTTATATGAACTATAGTAACTATAGATTTGCTATTCTGATCGTCTCACAGATATGCTAATATTTGTTCAGATTTTTTTCTTGAATAAGCAGCACCTAACTGAACTCACATCACAATTTAATATGTCATATAAATTACTCAGACTTCCCAGAAGACAATTTGTGTCCTTGAAAATAGCCACTGACATTCACAGGCTGAAAGAATTCACTTTTCCAGTGTGAGTGCTGCCACTTGTGCTCTGTCAGTAAAAATAATTTACAGCAGTGTTTCAGGGTTCTTGCTATGATAGAACAGACCAATGCCTCTCAGCATCAGAAAATTTAGCAGGCATCCTGACCCTGCAGTTATAAAGACTGTTCTAAGTTTATAAGCAAATATAAATATCCAAACAACAGGATTTAAATATCATACCTGCCTCTCGCTATGATCAAAGTAGTAGCAAAACCCAGTACTTCACTTAAAAGAGGAAGAGGAAACTTTCAAGTGCAGCTGATATCTAAACAACTAGAAGCATCTCCCTCAACTCCTCTTTCTTTTGTTAGTGTTTGATGTCTCAAAAGAATTTTTGGGAGTAAAGGTATTGTATTTAAATAAATTTATAAACCAAAATTTTTTATACTTGGTCTTAATTCTCCCCACACTTATAGCAGCAAAATATCAGAAAAATGTAAATTCTTTTTTTGGCAAATATAAAATTTAAGGCACTCAAGTTGTGATTGCTAGAAAGAATGGTTTGTTTCCTCGACATAATGACAACTATGAAAATGAAAATAAAGACATTAAATGTCAGCACCCTGAAATCCTGCAATTAACACTACCCAAAATTCTCCTAACGTTTTAGTGCTGTTTATTGTAGAACATAACCTTTGATCACTCAAAACATAGAAAGTAGCAGGATCAAGACCTAATCATAATGCCCATCTTTACACTGCTGTTAAGGCACTGTACTTTTTTGCATGAATATAGAGCATAAAACTTTCATACAATATTTATCCTAACACAGCAGGTTGACAGAAGATACTAGCAAATCACCCTTCTTTTTAGAATTTCTTTTATTTATGATTTCCACTTGCCAATGTTAGAAAAATCTGATGCCAGGGTCTCCCATTCTGTACCTGCAAAGTAAGTTTTATAAGTCACAGAAATAAGTGAAAAATAAAATAAAAAAGCATTTAAGCTATTAAAGGAATCATGTAGATTTTCAATCACAATTATATACTTATTTCTAAAATTCATTTGTAAGTGAAAGTGTTGCAGGATATTCTACACTGATGAAAATAACAAAAAAATTAAGGAAGTAGATGGAGCTCAACAAGATACAGAGTATTTGTATATATAGGAAGTGGAAATCCCAGAGCTCTAAAAAAGGCTTGAGAATAAAATTTTATGTGAAATATTACAAAAAAGGCATTAAAAGATGTTGATACTGGTAACAAAACAGTGTTTCAAAATGAATTAACTTGTTTTTCCCGCTGAAATTTTCTGAATATAAAACCATGTAAAGTGCAACAAATTTATTAGTGTCTAAGAATGGAACCACTTCAAAACCATACATCAGCAATTTGTTATGAAATACAGGTGAATGGAAGCAAACAAGTTTTTCTTAGAGCCTGATAATTGTTCATTTTAACAGGTTTTGTAAAATTATGTGCCCATTTGTTCCAAAGAGTTCATAAGTTAAAGTGGTAAGATGAAGTTTGTGTAGAGGCGGGAAGCAGAGGAAATCTCAGATGGAAGAAAATTCAGTCTGGAGGCATGGTCAGAGCAAGTCAATGTTATGTATGGCAAGGGTGATGTGCTCCACAAAAATAGTTCTCTGTACCTTCACTGGGAAAGTCTGGTGATTTTCTGGAGCTTTTAAGTGAAACTAGCAATAGAGAGAGGAGAGGTGGACATCTCTGTCTTACCCTGCAGGCAAATGGCAAAGACATGCTTGGAATTGATGTTACTTGGACTGCAGGTGTATGCTCTAGTCTATATGAAGAAAAAAGCAAATGTGTGAAAAGCAGCTGAAATCCTGGACCTGAACAGCAGCACATTTCACGTATGGTAGCAGATTTAAATTTTACTTGAATATTAGATAAATGTATTCCATTATGTGAAATTCCAAAAAATCTTTTTTTCCAGCAGAGACAGGATAGTAAATTTCTAATATTTTCTGATAAGAAGATTGTACTGAATCAACTACGGACCAGCTCATGCCATACAAAGTAAAACAGAAGCATCACTAAGCATGTTTCTTAAGGTTAGAATCCCCTTTTTTCTTACCTCTAATTCTGTTCTGCAGCATTCCTTCAACATTTTAATACAATTTCCTTGTTCATTTTATTCTTATTAGTTATTTCTTGCAGATTATGTTTTTATAATTAGTAATTGCAATATTTCTGCCTAAGATAAGTGTTTTACAGAATTAAGTGTGTTGATGTGTATGCCATAGTTAATTGCATTCTCTAAATTTAGGTAATGTTGTGGGGAATAATTTCAATTAGTTTTCTTTTCTTCATGGTTATTAAATTCATTTGAAAAAATAGGAGGAAAAAAACCTAACAGCAGAGTGATGGGAGTTCTGAAATAATAGGTTATAGCTTAGCAAATCTTTTTGAAGCCATTTGCAGGCATAACCATAATTTATCTTATTTATCTAGGGGAAACAAAGAATAAAAATACCCAGCACAACCAACCAAAAAAACCACCTCCCTGCCTCCCAAAAAACACCCCAAACCCCAAACCAAGATGAAACCAACAGCCACAGCATACCTATAGAAATTTTATCTGCTTTCTCCTGACTCGAATATAACCGAATAAGAAAAACATCAAATTCAATGTTACTTTTCACATTGGCCCTCTTAATAATATTGTTCTAATATTTAATAATAGCATTATAATTTCACTAAGATTAAACAATTAAAATAATTAATATCCATCATGCTGCAATAGCTCCAAGTCCCCTCCCTGAACAGACCAAACTAAGAAGAGGAATTAATGGGATAAACAAAACCATACTCTCACGTTGTAGACAATCCTAGTAAGCCTGGTTTCTACCAATGATCTTCCATGGAAAAGAAAAAGGTAAATCTATATGAAATTAAAACTTTAGGATGGACAAGTGAGGAGAAAAGGCAGTTTAGACTGAGTTTAATTTAATATAATGGGATTTGATACCTAGTGAGAGTCTGTTCCTCTTGGGAAAGTAATTCTTTTAAATTTTGTGCAGGAGCCTGCAATTGCTCATCGTGCACAGATAAAGGAAGCTGTGTAAAGCAGTTGTAAAGACTTCCAGTCAGAGATGGGGCCATGGTGTCACAGAGTTCTCCAGGCAGCCTCTTGGCATATTGACTCACCTGCTGCTGCTCTCTGTGACACTGATTGAAGGGACATTTCTCGAACAAAGCCGCTGGGACCCTTGCTCTCATCTTGCTTGCAGACTCTCCTCCAGGGTTTGCAAACCACTCTCTTACAGCACTGCATGGCAACTGAGCACACTGCGCCACAATATCTTAATAAATTGATTGAGCTGGGATGGCTCTGTGTGCCTGAAATGTAACATAGCCAATATCTGTACTGGCAGCTGTGGTGGGCTAATGGACATTCTGGTGACCTTAATTAAACTTCAGAGGAAATTCTGTGTGAGATTAGGTAAGTGGAATGAAAATCAGGACAAAAAGCCAAAAGTCTGCAAAATTAAGCTATATTTTTCTAATAGGCTATATTTTGTTAACAACTGTCATAAAGAGTGTGAACATGCCAATGCCATCACAGAGAGCTGTCATCTTGCTATGATGGCAAGAAAACTGAAAGTGATGAAGTGACAGAAACAAAGACACATCTAAGAATGAGGATCTGAAAAGACTAAGCTGCTATTCCATTTTTAACTTCATCATTTGTTCAAATTATACCAGATGTTCTGGGCCTTGACACAGGGGTTGATCAAAAGCTGTGGGAACTGACAAGTGAACAGTAGGCATGGGAGTTGAACATGTTGCTCTGTACTGAGGCAGTACATGACCAGACTTTCCTAATTTTTTTATGATTCTTGCAGAATGGAAACAGGACCAGGCAGTGATACAAATCCTTCCTTCTGTTACTTGAATAAATTACACAGGGTGAGAAAATGCCAAAACCAAAGTGTTTGAATTCTGGAGCGGGGAAATTCCTGACTTCTTCTATACACTGAATCGATAAATCAAGTTCTAATTTTAGGACAATATTAAATGCACCTCTCACAGCCTGCCACCTTTGATAAATGCTCCTAATACTATTATATCTTTGATATTTACTTAAACCTTGGTTGAATTAAATCTACACTTGGTCTCTTTGACCACAGCTTTACTCAAACTGCAGCTATACTCATATTTCTCTCTAATTTTCTCATTATTTGCAGAGAACAGGAACCAGATTTTCACAAGTAGCCTTCCACCCTGTCCTCCATTTGCCCTTGCAAGTGCCTCAAAACACACCGAAGTTGGAATGTGATGAGATGCAGTTGACCCTTGCTGCCTGTAAGGAGGGTACCAGTTTCTGCAGATATTTTCATGGCTTTGAGCACTGATGAGCCTCCAGGTCACCATAAAAAATCAGGCTAAAGAGTACTTTATCAGATCTAGGGAAAAAGAATTGGTTCTATTGCAATATAAGAAGGAGTTTTATTTATGATTTCCTTAAAAGTTATCACCTTAAATGTTTAAGGTGATACTTGGTTAGTATTAATCTCATAGATGCGTCTTCTTGAACATGATCTCTTATTGATTACAACCTAATGAGAAGATTTCATTTTCTTGCTAGACACAAAATAAATATATAGGCACCCTACAGGAGCACAGTGCATTTTTTTCTAAGATGTTATAAAGGGAATATAGACATGTGGAAGTGAAAGCCCACATTTCCAGTGGAACACTTCTGAATTTACAATGCTATAACTTTTGATGAAAGCTATTCCATCTTTACTCTTTTCAGATAGAAAGGGAGAAGCCAGAACACATTTTCTTCAATGTTTGAGAGCTACTATGCTGAGAAAATGAGGCCTATTTCTAACTCATATCAGAAGGGGGCAATAGTTATCACCCAAAAATGAGCCAGGAAACTACTACCTAAATAAGAGCTTGAAACAAATTTGCATACCCTTTTACAGTTTTCACTTCCTGTCACATGTTTATTTTATTCATTTGACTATTAAAAAGTCACCAACAGAAAGCTATTATCAGTTTTAGCAAGCCTTCCATAAAACAATATTTTCTTAAGGAAAGTTCATCACGCGGAAAACTTTCACTTGGTTAATAACGTCAGTAGAAAGAGCATGCTTCTACACACACTAATTTTAACAATATTTTAAAAAACAGTTCTTTGTGTCTTTTAGTATCTCTCTTAACAGAAGTCAAACTACAGAGTTATCAGTTTTCCACAATTTGACCCAATGCATTAATTTAATGAGAAACATAACAGCTTGCAAAAAAATGAAAGAAAGATTTTTTGGAATGAACACTACTACTTTAATAAAGAAAAGAGGCAGAGTATTTTAGATTACTCTCTACACTTTCTGATCATAGTTTTAGACCCGATACAGGAAAAAAAAATGTCCCTACTCTGGACCCTAATGATCTATTTCTATACCTTTTCAGCACCTAATTGAGACACTTTCCCCCTTTAACAAGAACACAAAGGCTTTGAACTGTTGAGAACAATTTGTAGCTGTCCAGCTAAGAAACCACAGTTAAGGTTTTAAAGTTTTTCAACAAAAGATCGCACTTTCCTTTCTTCTTTTTGGAAGCAGGTTTATTTTTAAATTAATTTTCTGTAGATGCCCACACTTCTCTAAAGTTTCTGCTCTGCAGAAGTGGTGAATACCATGTCTGCTTGCTAATATTCAACCCCAAGCAAGGAAGGATTTTGTGACCAGAGAGGCTGAATGTTCCGTGCTGCTGGTACATGCAATTATCTCATGACCTTTGATATACAGACCCTGACAGAGGAAGGGACAGTCCTTGGAGTGCTGAATCACTGTATGGATGGCTTGTTATCACACTAATCTCATGCTACAGGATTTCAAAGATGGGAGGAAGAGTATTCCAAACATTCACAGAAAAGATATTCTGGCTAAATGTCACTCTTTATGTGCCAATCAAAATAATGGATTTTTAAAAGGCAACTGAGTGTGCTCAGTGCTCTACTTGGAAGTTAAAAATGGAACTGTCCTACGCCTTATTTCCCTTGAACAGAATTAAAAATTTGCATTGAGAGAAAAAACTGAACATATATCAAAAGTTCAATCTCAATTTGTAATTTCAAAATTTCACTAGCTTCCATTTATCTTTTCTAACTTTACTGCATGATTTGTCTTTCCTGTGCTTTATCTCCTTTAATCTTTTTGATGACACATGCTTTTCATGAAACATTTGTTAAAATCAGCAAATTTCCAGTTAATTTAGTTTCTGTATTCAACTTAAAAGCTTTTCAGGTCAGCATTCCATAATGAAGTAAATGTAACTTTCCTCATGTTTTTTATTCAGAAAACAAAAATACTGTGCCAGAAGAACTGGCAAGTAAATATAAAAGAAATATCAGAAAAAGTTGCTTTGTAGCAAATGAAAAGAAAGAGAAAAAGGGATGCAGTCTTCTTTCCCAAGCCATGGCAAACTGATAGTCAAGGATCACAATCAGAAGTGAGACTCTTGTATTTAGTAATGCCAGTGGAATTTTTCACCATGATTTCTTAAACAATTTTTCGAATCTATGTAAACACTCTTCATCTGTGGCTTCCTATAAGAAGTAAATATATCAGAAAGAAATTTTTGATTTCAGGCTCTAAATCTCAATTCAATACCAAGCTAGGAACAGATTTAGATAAATATGGAGCTATTTTTCCTTAAACTGATCTTCTCAACTTCACTATTTTTTGCAGAAGTATATGAGAGCTAATAATCTCTGCAATTTTGATATTGTTGAGCAACCTTGAAAATCATTTTAGTGTACAGGGGGTTGCATGCTCATGCACTAGAAACCACTACAGTATACAACAACTGCCTGGATCTAACTCACGATAACAGTGACATCATTCTGGCTTTAAAAGGCAAAAGATATCTAGCACTGAATAAGGAGAAGACAGGAGTTATTTTGATACATCCAATTACACAAAGATTTTATTTGAGGTAGAAGAGTGAAAATGACATCATAAAAGGGCTCTAAAAGCTTAAACATATTCTTTGCTCTGGAGTTGGATGTGGTTCTCAGCAGATCTTGCTGGTCTTGTGCCAAATGCTTCCAATGAAGATGTAAAGGGATTAGCAAGTAATAGGGTCATATGGGATGATTCTTTCTCCATGTGATCATTTTGCCCTCAAGCCTGTACCTAAGTGTTACCCTATTTCCTGAAGGAAGAGCATTTACATTTCATTCAGTGCAATAGTTAATGTTGAATATAATTTTTAAATAAAAAATGTTGTGTCTCTGGTCTGTGCAGTGTTCTGTAGAAGTAACTGTAGAGTAACTTCTTTGGAATGGAAAAGATTTTGTGTAAAGTTTTGTCATACTGTAAGAGTACTTGGTAGCTTGAGATACCCTATTATGATCAAAATTATTATGGCTTATTATTATGGTTTTCTTATTTTTCATAATAAGAATGAATTATTCATAAAAAGTTAAGACATAATCATGAATTGTTAAACTCTCCAGTTTTAAATTTTCTCTTGTAATTAATAATAAGTATTTATTTTTAATCT
>VWZV01000556.1:0-23465 GCA_013397155.1 Irena cyanogastra
CTGGGCTCATTACATCTGACCCAAGAGAACTGGCTCTCTAGCTGCACTATCTAAACCCACCCACTTCCAAGAGAGCAAGTAATCGCACAGGTCATCCCTCTCCCGGATTCGCCTGAAGCAACAGGCGTTCCTACAGTGAACGCAGCGAGAGCCGTAGGGAAAGAAAAGCCCAGAGAGACTTGCTGGCTGACAGTGAGTAAGGAGACGACCTCCATAGAGGGGGTCTTGGACACAGGAGCAGACATCACAGTTATCCCTGAAAGAATGTGGCCATCTCATTGGGCCTTACAAGTGTGCCTGGACAAGCATAGATGGTCTTTAATTAGCAAAACAATCAAAGGGCATTGTGCAAATTGAGAGGCCGAAGGGGCAATTAGCAAATCTCCACCCTTTTGTTTTAAATTACCAGGAATCCTTCCTTGAGAGAGACCTAATAGCCCAGTAAGGAGTCACCATTAACATTCCTGACCCTTCACAAAATTTTAGGGTTGCAGCCACTGAACAGCGCCCCGTCCAAAAATTAAGCTAGAAAACAGATGACCCTGTTTAAGTAGAACAGTGACCGCTATTAAAACAGGAATTGAAGGTGCTGAACAAGCTCGTAGAAGAACAGCTAAAAAAGGGCCACATCGAGGAGACCACTTCTCCATAGAATTCCCCAGTTTTTGTCATCCAAAAAGCTGACAAGACCAGATGGCAGCTCCTTCACGATCTCCGTCAAATTAATAATGTAATTAAGGAAATGGGCTCTATTCAGCCAGGAATGCCTTCCCCTACAATGCTCCCCTGAGACTGGAATTTGGCTATTATAGACATCAAAGANGGTTGCCACATCTCCATGGGGTAATTTTTCAGTGGGACAAGAGGGATAACAACACCTCAAGTCAGGATCAGGACAGGAAGGATCCTGTCTTGATTAACAGAGTGGGTCTTCCTGAGCCACCAAAGATCCAAAAGAATGACACGGCCACAGGAGCTGGTAGCTGACCTGATTCGGAAAGCTAGGACCCGGATCAGAGAATTAGCCAGCTGGGATTTTGAACACATTCACATCCAAATTCGGTTTCAATCAGGCCAAATATCCTACAAGAGTGATGGCTGCAGCTGGGTATTTCTCCACGGTCCAGATGTGCTTTAACAGCTGTTGCTCCATCTGTAGAATTCTTAAATACATTCCTAACCAAGAGGTCAAAGGGATGCTGCAAGACAACCAAGCCTGGCATTACCTCAATTTTAATCAGGGCAGCCTGATGTTCCCCTGCTCTGAGCACAGTAATTCGTGTGTGGTTGGAACACATTTTTCAGAAGGGACTTTGCCCCTGTCTGAACATATGACAACTAGCTTAATAATCTATTTTTGACACCAATTGATTAATCCAATGGTTAAGGAAAAAAAAAAAAAATCCAATATCTTTCAGCTGAGATTTCATGCATTTCTTCTTGTACGAATAATTTATTGTGTGCACGAGACTTTCCCCGACATTTTCAGCAATAAAAATGAAACAAGGAATTCACCAAGTCTGTCAGTCTCATCACTCAAGCACCTGATTGACATTTTTCCTCCTGTCATCTCCTCACTTGTTCCCTAAATGACTTCCTGCTTTTGATGCATTTAGAGAATGCATCATGTTAACTTTCTTAACAGCAAGAATCTAGCTATGAGCTAGTTGACTCTCAAGTGAATAATTTTTAGTATGAACAGAGCACCCATTTTGACATCTGACTGGATTTTTAGATGTAGTTTTTTTCTGACTAATGGGTAAGGATGGGTAAGGATGGGAAGTATGAATAAGTCTATACAATTCTACTTGCTCCACTTTGGGTTCTGAAAGAGTTTTGATACTATAAAAATATATGCCATTAGCATACAAGCAGAAAGGCATAAACAAAGGGGAAAATTCAGATTCAATTATAGCATTTAACTTACACACAAGAAAGAGATTGCAGTTGCAACTGATGTCAACTTAGTACCTAGTTCTTGGCAGTGAGAAATCATATGCAGTATACCTTCATTACTCTTTGAAATTTTTCATTTTGAAGACATCAACACTCAGTAATTAAGCACAGCTGCCATAGGAATGCAGAAGATACAAAATACAGGGTTTTTTTCTAAAAAACCCCTATTTAAAAAAAATAAATATTTAACACAACTACAGAAAGAAGTAGTGAAGGAAATACTAGCAAAAATGCCACTCTTCAAAGTAGAATTTTCACAGAAATTGGTGTTTGAGATGCTGGCTAGTACCAAGATGTTTTATACCTCGCAAACTAAACATGACGTATCAGCAACTGCCATAGTGTGAAAGGCTTGCAGGTGCTAGGTTGTATATTGTGTCTGGATTCTTGCCCACATGACAGACAGGTGTTTCTCATTTCCCTCATCAGAAACACTTCTCCTTCCAGCAGAGGATAACAGTCAAGAAGGAGAATAATACGACCAACAGCTGATATCAGAAGGATTTAGAAGGACTCCTATGAAGAAGATATTACCTGCCAGTAGGTGCAGAAAGCCCCCAAGGCAACTAATTTATATTTTCAACTGTTTGAGACACTAAACCCAAAGCCATCTGGGTAAGAAGATACTTAGAAAAATAACTCACAGCCCTCCTCTTCTTGAGCTGAATCCTTCATTCATGGTGCAACTTAGGCAAAAACTGACATGTAAAAGGTTATTCAGCAATAGTGCATCAAATCCCTCTCCCACAGTGATCTGACAAATCCTCCTCAGGAACAGCAACTTGACTGAGCCTCTCTTAACTTACCCACAAAAACACTATCTGCGCCCAGGAGTGACAGTGTGATGTCTAACGAGCTCCTGTGTTTTAATGAACAGCCCCAGACACTTTTTTTGCCTGAATAAGAATCCAAGTGTGGTAATATGTTTTTCTTCTCACACCTTCCAACCCGAAGTCTGGCCAGGATGGAACATTGTTATGACCAAAGCCCCTCTCTTGCAGCCCTACAAAGAGTGCTCCAAAGTGAGACCCTTTCAGCTCTCCTGCAGCGGCTGTGACAAGTGAAGCCTCTGTGAGTGGGGCCTCTCAGAGCCAGGGAACTGCCAAGTTTGCTGTACTTAGATAATCCCAGAACAGTGATACCCCCGACTCCTTGAGGCTCCACCCTTCACAAAGGCATCTGAAGTGGGTATGTCATTACCTTGTCATTCCTCCAAGGGGAATTTTTCACCTTATACAGGCTCTTTGTGTCTGTGTGCAGGCAAGTATGCATATTCTCTACCAAGTGCACAAGAAATGCTGCTCTCCTAGATTCCCTAAGTATTTTAGATTTGTAAGTTAGGTCTGTAAGTAAGATACTCTTGTGGTATAGTAAATCCTATATGAATCCTTTGCGAAATCATTTAACTTCAGTTATAAGTTATGTGGCATAGCTTTTGGTTTATTTTGGACTGGATTGATTGACTCCCAGTTTTTGTTTGCTTTTCCTCAGTGTGCCCTTAAGAGTGAACCTTGCCAATGAACCTTGTCATGTTGTTGCTTTTATACTGGACCTGTTTTACTGATACCTTTGCTGGTGATGCTTTAAGCAATCTGAAAACATTCCTTGGTGACAGAGACTACATTATGTCTGAAGCACGAACTAGTGACTGAGATGAGAAAATAACCCCACAAAACTCCTCCCTTTCAAAACAGAGCAGGCATTAGGACCACAAAATATTTTAGATGAAAACAGTTTGGAAGGATTACATTCAATATTTTTAACTTGAAATGTGATCTACTCTCTGCCTTGTACTGTACCTCAACCCTGTTTCTGTCCAGGAATCCTTCATGTTTGCTAAGGATGTGTGATTCATACATAGAATAGTGATCTTAAAAACCTGCTAATAGGAGAAACACAAACTCTAAACTAGTTTCTATTTTTAGTTTTCTGGGGCAGATTCAGATATTATATGATAGGGCTATCATAAACGTACTTGAATAGGGAATCCCCACTATACCTCTTTCTCAAGTGAATACTGCATTTATGGAAAAACATACAAAACTGAAAACGCAAAAAGAACAGGCACAAACATCCACTGACTCCCACAGCACATAAGCACTTGAAAATGGGTACAATCTGCTCCACTAAGACATTGATAAAAGTAAGTTAGAAGTATTTCTGAGCTAGCCCACTTTCATGGAAAATCCTCTGTATCATGTGTCTTGGAAATGAATGGGTTATCTCTTCATGTACTAAAGATAACAGAAACAATGTAATTTTGACTGGTCCCAAGAGCTTTTATTTTTTCTTTATTTTCTTTTTATTTTTTCTTTCTTCTGTTCAACATGGAATAAAGTATACCAATGTGTAAGTACAAAAGTCGGCAAGTATGAAAAAGTAATCCTTTGGATTTAACTTTACAGTGACTAAGAAACACAGAGAACCATGCAAACTTATTTCTAATGACCTTGCTCTAACAGAACTGTACCTAAAATCCAGTTGTGATAAATCCAACAATGTCCAATTCTGTAGATAAAGTCTGTGAATGCAGTGCCTGAATGTCAATTTTGTATCAGCTCATAATTTAAATTCAGCCTTCATCATCACTGCTGGTCCATGCATCTTCATATGCTGGATTTATATGTTGTTGAGGCAGAGACTAGAGAAAATAAAAATTCTCAGTGTTTTGCTTAATTAAAAATATTATAATTAAATAAGGGCAAAGCTAAATGCACTTTTTAAATGACTACACTTAGACGAACTATTCTGCCTCTCATGAGTACTGGATTATTTTTAACTACATTTTTAGACATTCTGCGGGTTAGAGACATAATAAATTATGAAAAGAAATAGTACTGTATTTAATTTCAATTTCAGCATAAAATATCTGGAGGACTGACTGGAAGTATTATAAATGTCTGGTACAAAACATAACAAATGTTATAACTGTGTTTATTGTATGCCACTGTTTTAACTCAGGTCATAATATCCTCAGCCCATCATAACTTAGCACTACAATTTCAGGAAACAGCCCTGGCCTCTATCCACATCCAAGAAATATTTCTCACCTCAGCCCCAATAGGATCCAGCTAAAGGGTTTGTGTAGTTATGCAGTGCACTGGATCACAGCGACTTAGGGTGAATTTTTTTCTTATTTATTCCTATTCTGGGTTCAGATTCTGGTCATACAAGCACTCAAATGTCTATTCTAGCACCTGAGAGGGAACATGAACCAGTGGCCTGTGGACAGCAGAACAGCTTCTTACAGAGACATCTCATCTACAGGGGTCATCTACAGCATTTGCAAACAGCAGCTGTAGCTTAACAGATTTCAAAACAATGGCATATATTACATACTGCCACCAAGTCAAATTTAAAGGAGCAGTTCTAAACAGAGCAAAGTTAATAATCTTGTTGCTGTGGGTTTTGCGGCTACAGGGTTTGTTTTTGTTTTTCAGACTACAAAAAATACAATTTCTTTACATCAAAATTTTCAAAGAAAAATGTTAATTTCAGGTCAATACAACTTGTGTTTAGGGTATCAAACTCTTGGAACTATATTTTTCTTCTCTGCTTAAGTGTAAGATAGTTTTGAAATACAAAAACTTACAAAAAGCAAACATTACAACAATTTTGTGCTTCTTTTAATTTCCCCATCTAAAATGGAACAATGCTGAAATTTTAAAATCTGGAATTTTCATACACTATGGGCCAAAATATTATTTTTCAACATCAGTACAGTTTGCCAGACTGTGGTTCTGTGAATGGTTTCAGTTCCTTAAAATATAGACTTTTTCCCACTCAAGCTGTTCACTGAAATATTTCTTGCCTGAAAGAAAGTACTCTACTGGAAAACAGTCTTACATATGATCTTCCCTGCATTCACCCTAAATATCTTGCCTTGGGCCCAAAAATAAACATATTTAGAAGCTCCCCTATTATATTTGCACATCAAAAATATTTGCGTATGAAGTGTAGTATCCCTAATCTTACTGCTTAATACACAGTATATTCTTAAACAATTTAAAATACAACCTAGCACCTCTATAATTCCAAAACAGGACAAACTGCAGAAAACAGTTTGGAAATTAAAGAAGCAGAATTTGAAAGACCCATAGTCAAATGACATAAACTACTCTTAACTAAGTAGGAAGCTAGCAGCCTGCCAGAGATTTGACTAGACTATAAGAGAAAATGTCTTCTCAAAACCCAACGAGAATCGAAAGATTGCACAGAAACAATAGGTGATTCTCCTCTTAATTAGGAATTGTTAAAAATGTTGGTGGTGAATCACATACTTCATATTTAATTTCCACACAACCTGCCGAAGTGTAACAGCCATAAAAAAAATACAATTCAAACTCAAAAATTCACTACCTTTTCAGAAATATCATCAGGAACTGGCTTTCGCAGAGCTGGTATCCATGCAAGGATATTGCAGTCTTTGCTACCACTATAAAGTTCCTGTAAAAAAACAAGCAAAAGTTACTTGCACACAAATTTACTGAATAGTGACATATATACCATACTGGGCTGAAAAAAGAGTAGAGAATATTATTTAAAAATAAGGCAAATAGTCAATTTCTAATCTGTATTATAAATCTGGATAAGTAGTATTTTAAATAATATGCCAAAAAAAAAAAGTTTTTCTATTTTTTCCCCAGATTGCTCACCAAAAGAGCAAAACCACATTGAAATGAACTGTATTACTTAAATACATTTTTCTTCTTCCCTCTCTATCTCCCAAAAAGACACCTATTTTAAGTTAGGCACCTTAAGAGATTTTTCATGGAGAAGTAAAAAAAAACTGAAAAAACAACACAAACAAAAAACAAGACAAATATTTTATTATAATTAAAAACCAGGAATGAACTCAGAAGAATCAAGAATCTAGTAATACATCAGAAAAGAGCATATGTATGGAATGAAGAAGTATTAAGTAAATGCAGTTTCAGTATGCCTAGGGAAGGAAAAGAAAAAATAGAGTACAATATGAGGCTCGTATCCTGCTGGGATGGCACAGATCAGAAAGACCAATTTATTACTTTTAATATAAAGAACTCTGTTTATTATGGTAATGACTAAGGACTGAGACCTCATTGCACAAGGCGCCCTGCAACACATGGCAACAAACAGTCCTTACACCAAATAGCTGTAAGTCAATTACATCTTAATTTTCTTAGTTCTGTCCTACAGCAAATACACTTCTCTGTCACTTTAAGATGAGGAAATTTTGCTGGTGAGAAATACTAACACCATCTTTGCAGTAAATTTTGCACCTATAACACTCACATTTTCCAACATGCCACTTAAATGAACAGGTATGAAGATATTCTCTAAAGCCTTAAATACTGAATTATATTCCTGCCTATTATATATGATGTCTGACAACACTTGAGTGTTGTCATGTATTTAAACTGCCTGAGTGAGACACAATTTTTTTATGGTATTCAGGCTGACAGTATTAAAGCCTTGCTTTAAGTATGCTGGCTTTTAAACTTAAATTAGCAACTCTCTACATATGTGCACGTTATGAGTACATTGATTCAATGTAAGCTCAATACATTATCACAAGTCTGTCTTTCCAGGAAGTTTCCTATATAATTTATATATAATTAGAAATGCCTGAATTATGTTGACATTTGGTGCAGAAACTTAATGCTCAATTCCTATAAACATTTATGCGGGTAATCTTATTCAAGTGAGCTGCCATACTTTTCAAAAACTGGTACTATGCATGAAGTTGTTCATGCATAAAAACACTCAAGATTAGAGTTTACAATTTTAGGAGAGATAACCATCCTACTTAGCTTGCTTAAAAGAAGGTATGTTACACCAGAGTATAGGCCAAATTCTACTTTATTCTGTGAGCAGTACTCAGGCCTTCTGTCTTTGACAGAATATGGAAATCACTAAAAACTTTAAAAGACCTTTCCATGCCAAAATATCTCCTTATGAGCAATGTCACAGTGACATCTGCATCCTTCCATTTTAATCCTTCTTTCCATTTGTCTTACTTTTTGACCCTGGTATGGCAAGATCTTCAGCTAATATCCAGTGCATTAAGCAATATTTACAATTGATTATTACTTCCTGAACTGGTGACTCACACCATAAGTCAGTCAAAAGAAGAGCTAGTAACCTCCATGTAGAATTATGTTACAATACAAGACAGAGACATATATTGCACTACAAACATGCTCTATGAATGTTTATAGTACAATATATGGAAAGATTGCAAATAAAAATTTAACTTTCAGTTAACTTTACAGAATAGCCTACTACTAGATTTGCCAAATACCTTTGCAGATGTAAGTAGCATTTCTCGAACAGTAGCAGCAGCTATAATTTAAATCGAAATTGCTTGCTGTTGTACACCTGCTATCTTATGACATGCTATTTATACATGATGATTTACGCGATTTCTTTTTCTGAAAGGGAAACGTAGGTCTTGTTTGTTTATTTAAATCATTCTAAGCAGGTAATATGGCACACTGGTATCTAGTGTGTTAGATCCAACTGTAAACATCATCGAAGATATTGCACAACAAAGATTTTCTCTTCCACACCACCCTTGAAATTACTGACCTCCTATTAAATCAATGCTTCTTATTAAAGGGCCACATACTGCAGTTCTTATTACTCAAGCAGTCTAACATCTTATTAACTTTACAGAGATATTTATGTAAGAACAGTTAAGACAAACAATAATATAGTGGATTTTATGGCTCTGTTCCTAGGAACAGAGAAGGCATATATACACACATTAACTCACACTGTTGTAGCCTGTTACTTAAGTTTTGCTAAAGTGGTTTTGCCCTCCTCCCCCTTTTTACCTAGGTTAAGTGGTTTGATCCCCTGGTATTCCCACCCAAACCCCTGCCAATTATGTTAACCCTTCCTTTTGGGTTTGGCTTGATCCTATCAGTCAAGATTCCCCCACCCCTTGTTCTAGAGAAATCCCTGTCCCTCAAATCTTGGCCCAATCCTAGTCCTCTCTGCCCGGCAGGGGTCCCCCTCTTCCCTCGACACCCCACTGGAGCTCGTGACCTTCCCCCCTCCTTCCTACTCCACTGATTGGCTCCCTTCCTATGTGGTAATCCCCTGTACCCTTCCCCTTTTAGATTGTGATTGGTTTGTTGCAGGTTGCCTCCCCCTGTGCGGCAACCCTTTATAACCTGTTGTGCCCAGTTGTCTGGGCTCGTTTGCCTGCCCTTCGCCCAGTTAACTCCCTCCGTTGAATAAACTGAGACGGATTTAAAGCGCGAGAGCCTCCTCTCGTTTCCTTTGCGAAGGCCCTTTTGTCGCTCACCCCTCGACTAATCCTGACTCTGTGGGGACACTGCACCCTGAGTCAGTACAGTGTTGCTGCTGCTCCTTGGCCCTCGGTCACCGGGGCTAGCCAGGACACCATCAGAGCAGACCAGGGCAGAGTAAGAGGGGCAAGCAACATCAGACCATTCTCTGGAGACAGCTCTGTACTGTGCCTCAAACATAATAAAAGGTATTTCACACAAACGTTAATTAATTTGGAGAAGAACAGATAAAGACTAGTATAATTGAATTTCAAATAGCTAGATGCTTGGTTATCAGTGATCACATTTGATTATTGTTGTGGTGTGGTTTTGGGTTTTAATCGGGTTTTCCCTGGGTTAGAGCTGTGTCCCTCGTTGGCTCGGAGTCCCTCTGCAGCCCTGGCCTGGTATCTGGTACATTCCAGGGGAGCTGTTGTGCGATTGGCCAGGTTCTCAGTTTCTCCCACCCTATTCTGACGCCCTCTGTCTGTACTCCTCCCCTTTCCCCACCCCCGTTTAAAAGGTGCTGCTCTGCTCCCAGGACCCGACTTCTGTGGGAACGTCAGCTCTAGAAACAATAAACTGAGGTTCCACCTGCAAAAGTCCTCCCTTTGTCCTTCGTTGTTGCCATGCTTCAGCCAGGGCTGAGACTCACGGGACCAGGAGAAGGTATGGAGAAGTATCCTTAAAGCTGGACTAGGGCAAGAGCTAACCTGGCGGAACGGAAGGTTCCAGGAGCTGCATCTAGCACCCGGCTTTAGATTATATGGTTCCAAGCAAACATAAGACACTTCTCATCTGAAATATGTAACTGATGCAAAGTTTAAGTTTCTTCTTAAAGCCTATTCTAGTTATGAGGTGAAGCAAAGATAGCAATTAAAATACAGTTAATGAACAGAAAGAACGTGAAGGATCGACAGCAATTAATATCAATAAGAAACTCTTAACACAGTAAAAAATAGTGAGAAAAATCTAAGGACCAGATTCGAGGATGGGTAGGACACAAATCAATCACCAGGGTTAAAGACCGCAGAAAAAGTTTAGAAAACTCAATATCAAGAACACTCTTGATAGTGACAGAGAATACTGGATGGAAATAGCCAAAACTACAGAAAGATGTAAATCTTGTTTCCCATGAACACAGGGTACTGAATTCCAGTTAAGTACTAAGAAGTAACAAAGAAGTTACAAAGCCATCTGCTACACATTTCACCAGTGTATATATAGCCTACATCAGAGAGACTTAGAAGTGCCATCAAGGAAAACTTCCAGCTTGCTTAATTATGTTTTGATATGTATTTAAAAATTTCAAAGCTGACAGTGAGCTGATATGCCATTCAGAAAGAAAAAAAAAGGCAGAATAATATAGACAAGAATGAACTGACACGTTTTTAAATTCTAAACATGACAATGGAAAAGATCATTAAATGATTCAGTTACTGTAGAATTAAAATATAGGTATATAAATTTCAACAGAGTTTGCAATAGAGAAGGTTTTGTTAAGTAAAATTGATTTTACTTACAACTAGTAACAAAATACAAATGTACAGTTGTGAATAACTTTGCAGCATGTTGATTTAATAATGCTTGAAAGAATAAAATAGAAGAGGTGACTATAAATTTTACAAACATTAAATTCTCAGGAAAGGAATTTTACTGGCAAAATCGTAATTTCTATTGGAATTACAAAGAAGACTGACGAATGCACTTAATTGTCTCAAGATCAGATAAGATACGTGGAAGAACACATGTGAACACAGTGAAAATAACAGTACCACTACCTTTGCTGCTGACATCCTGATCAGCGTGTGTGGATTTGGCATGGCCTGGTTTTTTGGTAGCGGGGGAGGGCCACAGAGGTAGCTTCTATGAGAAGCAGCTAGAAGCTTCAACCAATCTCTGATGGCTCTGAAGATGAACATGCTGCTGGCCCAATTAGAAAGACTGGTAATGCCTCTGTGATGACATATTTAAGAAGAAAATCAAAACAGCATACATGCAGTTTTTTTCCTGGAGTAGTGAGGCGCCACGGACACCGCCATCTCAGTGCAGCCCGTGGCTTCCCCCTGCCTGGCTGGCTGCCCCTAGTGAGCCGTGCTGTGGGCAAAGAGGGCAGGGATAGCAGTGGCTTCCCCATCCCGGCACCTCGCATGAGGAGAGGCATTAAACAGTGCCAGCGCCGCGGCAGCCATCACTGCTTACACGGTGGTGGCGCGGCCACGTGCCTGACGGCNCCCTTAGACGGCTGCACCCCGAGAACAAGTGACCACACCACACCAGTTTTTGGGAAGACTGTTTTGCCTGTGGGAGAGACATGGCAGAGAAAAGTCTCCTCTCCCTGAGTGAACAGAATATGATCTTGAGTGATGAACTGACCAAAACCCCCATGCCCTGTCTCCCTGCACTGTCGGTGGGAAGGAGGGAGGGGCTGGGTGGAAAAAAGGTGTTTTAAAGGCTTATTTTAGTTCTCATTATCTTCCTATGACTCTGTAAATAATAAATTTACTTTATACCTTTAATTTGAACCTGTTTTGTCCTTAGAATGTTTTTCTCCCAATCCTTATCTCAACTCATGAGCCCTTCATTAATTCTTTTTTTTCTGTCTCCTCTGCCCAACTGTAGCAGGAAAGGGTAAGCAAACAACTGTTGCGAGTGCCTGGTATTTGGCCAGTGTCAAACCATGACATACAGCAACGTTGTTTCTCAGACTAACTATTTAAAACAACTGAAAGCAAAGTTGTATTTACAAAAAAAAGAAAATCCAGTCACACTTCTACAATACAGAACTGAACTCTGGAAAAGGGTGCCTCTGAAAAAGAATCAGGAGTCACATCAAATAAGCAAATGAAGTTGTTGACATCACAAACTCCTAGATACAGATGTAGTTCTAGACTGATGTAGTTCTTGTGAGCATATGTACACCAGTGATCCTTTACGTGGATCTTAAACGCCAAGGTAGAGACACCACATGTAAAACGAGTAAAACGTGTTTTACAGAGAGACCTAATGAGCCTCACCTCTTCAGTGTATCAAAAAGAACACCAAAAATAACTTTATATAAACACTAGAAGTTTTGTTGGGAAACTGTTCTTAAAGACAAGAAGCTTTTTAAGAACATTCTGGAAGAGATGTGCTTTAGCCACAATGTGAATATTGCAGCTGATGTATCTCACTGACTGTTCATATCAGAACTCCCTTCCAGATCTGGGAAGGCTTATTAGCTTGGAGTCTATGGTCCATAATGTATCCATAATTTTCAGTGAAGTCTGTCTCAGTGATACAGTCTCAGTGATTCAATCAAAGCTACTGGACTCAAAGCAGAAGCTACCAGAGTCACTTCTATGATGCATTGTACGAGAGGTCATGAAAACGTATCTGTATGCCCCTTCTGCCTCAAATATTTCTGCATGATACTCAGAAACAACAGGTAAGGAAGACAGAGGTGGAACATGAAGTATGATCCTTAACACATGAAGGAAACTATGTAAGGACCTGAAAATCCATACTATCATCCATCGTGCTCTTGACACAATACATATGAACAATCTATTCTAAGTTATCTCGCAACAAATTAACCTTTGTTATCCTTAATTCTTCTACTACAAGAGAAGAATATACCAGAGGGGGAGAGGAAAAAGAAAAAAAGGCAGAGAAGAAGAAAAAAAAAAATCTGTCAGTACCATGAGTCCCTGTAATGCCATGGTATTTCTCAGTTGAAATGTTCTGTGATTAATTTAAGAATCTCATAATGTTGTCAACACTTTATCCGAAGTGTAACTACAGGCATTTGAGCAAGATCACCTTAGCAAAATACCTGAGAGCCTTCCCAGTACTCACAGCAGTACTAATGCACTTCACATTCTTTCTTACTGTGATTAGTCTCAGGTATCTCTGAGAAAGACAATTCCTCTTCAGTTTTACAGAAAACAAAAGCCTTCATGCATATGCTTTATTAATGACTACACAAGCCAAAAAATTATTAAAGGTATATTGAAAAGTTACATATGTGAGACAAAACAAGCAGTGGAATGAACCTAATCCAGAAAATGTCATCCCAAAAACTTGACTAACTTTTCCTGGATGACATGTAAGCCACAGTACTCCTTCTAATGCTTTGATTAAAGCATACCCCTGAAAAGTGAGTGCCTTTATAGTGCAAATGGTATGTCAATCTGCATAAATATTCCTGTTTGTCTGGAATACTGCCTGTATTTTACTTACCTGAAAATGAGGTTGAAATACACAGCAGCTGACAGTACTATAATGCCCTCTAAGCATAGTTATCAGTTCTCCTGTGAAAATTGTATAAACGGCAATGGTATTTCCACACGGAACAAAGGCAAACTCCGGATTACAGCCACAAGAGACAGCAAATTTGAGTCCTTTCCTACTTTCATTATAGACTTCCCCATAGTTCACCTGCAAGATCAAGGATCACATAGATTACATAGTCAGCTATTAAGTAAACCCACACGAAATTATATGAAAAGGTAAATTTTACTTCATGTTTAATACTCAATAAAATTAATTTTGTGTTATGTTAATATATCTCTTGATACTTTAAACTATAGATGTCTATCAAGAGAATTATTTTTATGTTCAATAAAGTTCACTCTTCTTAATACCAATTGGGCGGAAGGGAGAGGCGGAAGGGAGAGGCGGAAGGGAGAGGCGGAAGGGAGAGGCGGAAGGGAGAGGCGGAAGGGAGAGGCGGAAGGGAGAGGCGGAAGGGAGAGGCGGAAGGGAGAGGCGGAAGGGAGAGGCGGAAGGGAGAGGCGGAAGGGAGAGGCGGAAGGGAGAGGCGGAAGGGAGAGGCGGAAGGGAGAGGCGGAAGGGAGAGGCGGAAGGGAGAGGCGGAAGGGAGAGGCGGAAGGGAGAGGCGGAAGGGAGAGGCGGAAGGGAGAGGCGGAAGGGAGAGGCGGAAGGGAGAGGCGGAAGGGAGAGGCGGAAGGGAGAGGCGGAAGGGAGAGGCGGAAGGGAGAGGCGGAAGGGAGAGGCGGAAGGGAGAGGCGGAAGGGAGAGGCGGAAGGGAGAGGCGGAAGGGAGAGGCGGAAGGGAGAGGCGGAAGGGAGAGGCGGAAGGGAGAGGCGGAAGGGAGAGGCGGAAGGGAGAGGCGGAAGGGAGAGGCGGAAGGGAGAGGCGGAAGGGAGAGGCGGAAGGGAGAGGCGGAAGGGAGAGGCGGAAGGGAGAGGCGGAAGGGAGAGGCGGAAGGGAGAGGCGGAAGGGAGAGGCGGAAGGGAGAGGCGGAAGGGAGAGGCGGAAGGGAGAGGCGGAAGGGAGAGGCGGAAGGGAGAGGCGGAAGGGAGAGGCGGAAGGGAGAGGCGGGAAAAAAAAGCCTAAAAATTCACACTAAAAAATGCTTAAAATGCCTAAAAAACTTCACACTAAGAAATAGGATTTGCACAGACTGTTGCATGCCAGATCTGCATCAAGCACCTAAACCCTCAGTGAAATTAGACATGGTTCAGGAATTACCACCTGTTGTGGTTTAGGAATGCTATCTTCCAAATCAGTAGTCCTGCTACAATCGCTTTACTGGAAATAGCAATAAAAAATCAAACAGTAACAGCAACAGTATTAACAAAACGTATGAGACAATGAAATAATTTACAAGTTCAACAAAAGAATACTGGACCGTTTTCTCCAGGCTGGCTTTGATAGGAAAAATTTCTACGACCTTGCTGGTGAGGTGTAAGGGAAATCTTGCAAATTAAAATAGTATAAAAGCACCTGTACCAATGTCTCAAGCAACAGTTTCATAGAGTTTCAACCTCTTGATGAGTTTTATACAGATAAAAACCTCACAGAAGATTGAAAGTGAAGTTTCCAAACATGTTTGGAAATATTATGGCTATTATTATTTGGTTATATCAGTCTAATTAGGTCCTATCAGACATCAAAAGTGTATTTATGAGGAGATAGAGAAATATATTCATGGAAACAGTATAGCCTTCCCCTAAACAAATTTAATTAAAGCATTACAATTTTGACTATTTTTTCATGCAGAAAATGTGTTGTGTTAGAATATTTACATTATGAACTTCACAAATTTCTTAGCTTATAGTCAGAAGATTACACAATTGAGATATTTATCTTTCTTAACTCTAGGCCTTCAGTTTTAAGTAGGAAGATTTAAGATTAACACACAGAACTTTGCTAATACAGTACACAATAGTGATACTGTTAAAAGAAAATCGTATGTGTGGCTTAGTTTCTATACCTTTTGAAAGATATAGAAAAAAATATTTAGGCCAAAAGGATGGGCTAGTCAGGGAAATAAAAGGACTATGGTGTAAACTTGTATTACTTGTACATGCATTTATTTGCTGATGCCTTAAAATTATTTTAAGCAATATCTCTAGGCAGTGTGTGAAAATACAGTACTCTGGACAATACAACTCTGAACTTTAAAAAGCAAAGCAGGGTCAAGCTATTCCATACCAGATTAGAAAACTGTAAAATAGCCTATGAAACAAGTCAATGAACTGCCAGGCACAGAAAAACCAAAAAACCAGTGATCCAGCTGGTAATAGGAGAGTGAGCAAACTGTATTATCTGCGTTGGTGGTGGTGATTTGAAGACAGTAAGATGTTTGTGTATGAGGTGCTGAGAACAAGCTGGCAAATATGGGTAGCATGGAGAAAAGTCTTTTTATTTATGTATCTATATGGAATTATTTTTGCTCTGTTCTGAAACTAAGCAGCAGAATTAAAAGACTTCTGAGGTATTGCAAAATTTCTTTCTTTCCTGATAGCAATGACAAACCACAATTACAGCTGCCTAAAATTCCATGCACACTGACTAATCTAGTATGTTTTTCTTTCAAAATAAACAAAGAAAACTATTTTCTTTACTGAACAGAAAATTAAAACAAGAACCTTCAGCACAAAAAAAGTCCACAAGCCATTGAAAAGACTGGAATAGTACAATGTATCCATAATTTTCAGTGAAGTCTGTCTCAGTGATACAGTCTCAGTGATTCAATCAAAGCTACTGGACTCATAGCAGAAGCTACCAGAATCACTTCTATGATGCATTGTTCGAGAGATCACAAAAAGGTATCTGCATGCCTCTTCTGCCTCAAATATAATAGTAGTAGAGATTTAACACATTTCCAATCTCTCATTCCTGCTGCTGTGTGATTACAACACAAATCTGGAAGGATGGATGAATGGATATTTTTAACACTGCCATGCAACTCCACAGGAGAGATTCCACAAAAATAGAAAGAGATTTGCAAGAAAGCCAGGCAACCAGTGGAACTCTCAGGTATGGCCAACTGCTCTATGGACACTACACTGGCAACTAATAGTTTAAAAAAACCTCAAAACTTTCTACCAACAGTCACTGCTTATTCAAGTTTTTATTAATGTATGAAATGTTTATACTCTCAAATTCATGAGCTCAAAGTTACCATATTCAATCTTTAAGTAGATTAGACTTCTTCATACTCTTTTTATTTACAATAAGTAGAAGAAATCTGGAAGAAAACATTTTTCACCAAATCTTCTAGTGATGAAATTGAGCAGCTACGTCCTTTACAAAAATGAATTCCAAGTTCTACTGACAACTGCAGACACCATAAATCTCTTAAAATTAAGTGAAAGTAAAAACGCAACTAAGTTCCTTGAAAACTTACTAAGGTGTTTTCTCCAGTGGAGCTGTTCCAGAGTCGCATCCGATCATCTGTACCAAGGCTTAGCAGGTGAAGTCCATCATTTGTATAGCATAAACCATTAACTCTCCCATTGTGAGCAGTGTTTGCTGGTGGGAGAAAGAGCTGTCTCAGGTTTCTAGAGAAGAATTACTACTTTGTATACGTTTTTACTTCAATGTGGAGCACTGGAAGTGCTGTTTAAATGGTAATGTTCAGTTAAAAATAATTTAATATTTTGTTTATAGAAGCATCAGACCAGCTAACAGCCACCAGCAGGGCTCCTCAGGGTGTGGTTCAAGGGCCAGTTCTGTTCAATCCATCATCCAGTCGTTGATGCCCTCATCCTGCCAGTGTTCCAGAGGCATTTGGACAATGCCCCCAACATCATGCCATAGCTTTTGGTCAGCTCTGAAGCAGTCAGGATAAGGTCTCTCTGTACTATATTGCAGTACCTAATTTAAATACATCTTTTAGGTAGAAGTGTGAACTGCTTTTTAAAGATTTTATTAGAAAAAAATTATTACTTGCTATTGGTTTAACTCATATACGTTTCAATAAATTAAATACTCTAGCTTATACAATTGATATTAGATAACCAAAAAATAATCTTGAACCTGTCTGACAAAAATAAAGTTGAAAAGAAAGATGTGACCAAACAAGTTAACATGTTTTTCAAAGGAATGTATAAAATGGTACTGGTTATCTTTGGAGTTACATCAGATTTTGTTTTTAATCAAACAATATTTCTCCTTTTTTGACCAAGTACTAGTAGTACTAATACTACTTTTCTTCAGAAAATTTTCCTCTCAATAATTTTAAAAATTTCCATCAATTTTATATTTATATAAAGGCTAATTGACAGCATAAATGAATTTTTCCAATCACAGAAAAGAGAATGGCTTTTTCTAGAGGAAAGCCATTTAGATAGATACATTGCTATTGTTAAGGCAATCCCTCTAAACAAGGTTCCAAACAACAAACACTGACTCTACAACAGAAGTAACTGAACAAAGCTGAATGGCCCCTGTTATGTACTAGAGTAACAACTGGATTGTCACTACTCTCCTTGCTGGTCTTAGTATTCAAAACATTCATGAAATATAAGAAAGATTCTAGCTATATATGAATTACCACCAGTTATATTTTGTATTACCTGCCTCAGAAGATGCTTTGGACTTTTCTCCATTGTACTGATCAAGCGTACTCAGACATCCCGAAGCTCTCCTCACATCCCATAATTTTACTCTACCATCAGCACTGAAAAAAACCAGATTTGCGTAAATTAGGGAAATTGAGTACACCATGGTTCAGGAACTGTCTTTGATCAACATACCTGGCACTCACCTTGGCCCAGCAACTATTCTGAACCACTCATCACATGGGCACACTCAAGTCAACAGAATTCCATTAAAAATATTTTAAGACAGATTCAGACTTTTATTTACATGTCTTAATAACTTCTGGTACACTATCAGGACCTAACAGTGAATATTCATCTGTAACACAATACAGTTGTCTCTCTCATTACAACGTAACACCCTTGCATACACACCCAGCCTCGGAATAAACTTGGCAATTCTTCTCTTGATTAAACTGTAGCTACAGATTCCAGCATTGTCTGTAATAGTGGTCTGAGAATTTGGGCTTTTGTTATCACAGATGTACTGTATGACTGGTACAGAAGCTGTCTACAAGCAAACAATTTTTCATCTGCTACAACAAGAGAAAGAACAACAAAAAAACCCATAAACAAACAAAAAAACCCCTGAACAACACACTGTTAAAACATTTTCCAACTTCGATGAGCCTTTCAGAAGCCTGACTTCAGAAACCAAAAGTTTGAAACCTGGTAACTTCGCTAAACTTATAAAACAGCCATTCCACTTATGAAATAGCTATTCTTCTCTGCAAAAGAAAAAAAATATGGCATCTAAAAAGCAAGAAGAGACATGTCACACTATAATCAAAAGCTAACATACATGAAAGTTACAGAATAGCCAAGAGGACTTTTTTACATTAAAAATGTCTGGACAGAAAAAAAAGGCCCAGGAATATCAGCATACAATCCATATTCACTGAATTACTGTTGCTTGGAAATTACATCAGCTAAGCTACCCAAATTATTCTTTTTGACATAATTAAATGTGATTACCAGAATAATAATTTGAGCTAGACATGTTTTACTTTATTACAACACAGATTAGCAATGCACACACACTAATAAACATTAAGAAGTGAGTATCTCCTTAATCTTCTACCATTTTCCTATACCAGTAGTTAGTTAGTGTTTCAAAACTCTGTACAAATTT
The DNA here is from genome assembly GCA_013397155.1 of Irena cyanogastra. NCBI lineage: Eukaryota > Metazoa > Chordata > Aves > Passeriformes > Irenidae > Irena > Irena cyanogastra. The sequence goes on from VWZV01000556.1 coordinate 19,200, forward strand.
GATATGAAATAAGCATGACTTGTACAGCTCTTCAGGTTTCATTTTTCTAGGGAAAAGCTAAAAAATTGCAAACAGGTAAAAGTCAATAAAGAAAATTAACTTCAGATGTGCATTTCAATTGAGGTAAGTCTGCATAAAGAATGTAAAAAGTTTTTACTGGCCAATATTCCAGTGCATTTAACAGTCCAGCAACATCCCTACCTTCCTGTTGCCAAAACGTATTCGTGACGCGGGGACCAAGACACTGCCAATACTTCTTGTATGTGACCTAAGAATTACATGAAAAAGTTTATTATACACACCATTTTGTGTAAATAACTGAAAGTAAAAGCAAACATTTAGTTGTACAGGATTCACCAAGCCAGAATAATAATTTGAATGGTAACATCAATTTAAATTTTGTGAAACTATATTATTTTGGGACAGAAGTTATTTCTCTTTCTTCTTCTTCCTTGAGTGGGATTGCAGTGAGCAGAAAGTGATACACGCAGTATTAAATGTGTATAATTTTTGATAATAAAGGTGGTTTTACCTATGCAAAACACATTACAGCTCAGTCACAGCTTTTTGTGCAGCACTGGTATTCTCATACATGGAAGGAATTTTCCATTTATTTTTCTTCAAATCCTTTAATAATGTTAAATATAACCTGTATCTACCTTACATACTTACAGCTGAAACTTTACTCATTCTATCCTCTAAGAGTTTTGTCCTGAATTTGTGGTATTTTTTCCCTTAACTATTAAGGTATCAATGAAGCTAGTGAAGGGTGTTGAATACAGGTCCTGCAAGGGGCAGCTGAAGGAGCTGTGGGTGTTCAGTCTGGAGAAAAGGAGATTTGAGGGGACCTTACTGCTCTCGAAAACCACGTGAAAAAAGCTGTAGACAGGTGGGGGTCAGTCTCCCAAGTAACAGGAGAGGAAGCAGCCTCGAGTTGCACCCATGGTGGTTTTGACTGGCTATTGGGAATATTTCCCACACTTTCCAAATAAAATTCTGCCAGGAACAGGCTGCCCAGGGCAGTGGCTGAGTCATTACCCATGGGGGTATGCAAAAGATGTATAGATGTGGCACTTAGAGACATAATTCAGTGGATTTGGCAGTGCTGGGTTAAGAGCTGGACTCAACGATCTGAAAGGTCCTTTTATATATGCATATATATATGTGTGTATATATATACACACGTACAGCTTGTTTGAGTTGTTTGTTTTTTGTTTTTTTTCACAGAATTCACAGAATCACTAGGTTGGAAGAGACCTTCAAAATCATCGAGTCCAACCCGTGCTCCAACACCTCAACTAAACCATGGCACCGAGTGCTACATCCAGCCTTTTTTTAAAGACATCCAGGAATGGTGACTCCACCACCTCCCTGGGCAGACAATTCAAGTACTTTATCACCCTTTCGGTAAAAAACTTTTTCCAACATCCAACCTATACTTCCCTTGGTGCAGCTTAAGACTGTCCTCTGCTTCTGTCAGATGCTGCCTGGAGAAAAAGACCAACCTCCACCTGACTATAACCGCCTTTCAGGGAGTTGTAGAGAGTGATAAGGTCACACCAGAGTCTCCTTTTCTCCAGGCTAAACAGCCCCAGCTCCCTCAGTCGTTCCCCACTGGGCTTGTGTTCCAAGCCCCTCACCAGCCTCGCTGCCCTCCTTGGGACACGCTCAAGCGACTCAACGTCCTTCCCAAACTGAGGGGCCAAAACTGGACATAGCACTCAAGGTGCAGCCTCACTAGTGCCAAGTACAGGGGAAGACTGACCTCCCTGGTCCTACTGGCCACACTATTCCTGATACAGGCCAGGATGCCTTGGCTTTCTTGGCCACCAGGGCACACTGCTGACTCCTGTTCAGCCAGCTGTTTTATACACGCACATGCACATACATGCAGTTTAAAACTTGGCAAGTCATGTTAAATAAGTATAGACAATGGGAAGGATAAGATGTCCTGAATTGGAAGACTGCAATCATAAACTAAATCATTCAATACATTTTTGCTAACACAGTTTAGAGGTGGTGTGAACCACCTTGTTCCTGGTGCATCTTCTAGTAGGTGCTTTCCTGAATTAATCAAAGTACTGTAATGAGCAGGATAATAGGAAAAACCTCCAAGATACAGGTACTACAGATTTATTGAGATCCATTAATTAAACTATAGCCATGCATATACCTCCATTTCAGCTGCTAGAGCTTAGCCTATCTGAAAATATAGATACACATGGTCAAGACACTACTGACTGCTTCAGTTCTGCAAAGAATTACTAGATTATGCTAAATCAATAATATATTCTCCTTCCACTTATTTCTCCAATACTGCATTTGAGGTAACAGGCTATTACAGCCTGTGTACAAGGACATAACGGAGCTTGTGCCTGGAAAGCATTAACTCCTGTGTCACAATGAAGAAGCCCTGATGAAACCAAGCAGGATCTTTAGAGAGCTGTTTTTGTTACTGCCCCGTCTGGAGCTCTTGGTTCTAGAAACAGAATGTGAGGCGTCTGTTGTAGTCAATTCAGTTTGTAGAAGTTTAATGGCTCAAGCTCTGCATTACCAAAGAAATCACCTAGGCTCCTTTTAGACTTAGCTGGCCGGTGAAGAAATAAAGCTCCATTTGCACATTGCTGTGTCTGACTTAATGTTTCTCTACAGTTTGAAGCATGAAGATTTGCCTCATGATTGCCTTCTCTTGAGCATATGTATATATAGTGACACTCCAAAAAGTACACATTAGAAAAGAGCCACCTAAGGCAAATTCTCATTTAGTGCCAAAAGTAATGGATTATGGAACAATAAAACCTTACATTTAACTGAATTAAGAAAATGCAAAGGATTTGGTAACATACTTCTACAGAAAGATTGTTCTACAGAAATCAGAAACTTCTAAACAAATCCATTCATACACTTCCATGGGATATTTTCTTAAAAGCAGTGAAATTTTCTTTTCTTTTGGTAGGAGATTTCTTTTCTGGGGGATGGTGGGAAGTTTTTCTTGTTTTGCTTGGTCTGCTTCTCTAAAGATCATGTAAAACACCACTTGTTGACCACTTCATAACCGCCCCAAACCAATGACTACATTTAACCATGTAATAAATAGTAATCAGTATTGATTAGACCATGAAAATGCTCCAACATCTGTAGTAACTGCTCATTGACTAATATTTGTATTCTGCTATTCACTAGCTCTAGAAAAACACCCAGAAAAACCACTTGCCACTTGTAACTTTTACAAACGGCTACAAATAAATTAGTCATGTTACTAACAAAGAATACAATGTAAACAGTGTTTCTTTAGAGGACTTGTTTTGTTACTCAGAGTAGTTACTGTTTAACATCTATGTTTCAGACTAAAAAGTACCCTGGAGAATGTGAGAACTGGATCCAGTCTTCAAGTCACAGAGCTGTACTTTAGGGCTTCTGGTACCAACTGTAACAAAAGAAACAAAGACAGCTAAAAAACCCCCCAGCATTTGAGAGAATAACAACAAAAAAATCTTAACAAAAAAAAGACAAAAAAATAGAAGAAAAATGCTAGCTGCATAACTGCTCATTCAGTCAGAGCAATGCTTCTATTAATAGATTTACATTTTTAGTCCAAACAAATTTACCATGTAACAAACAAAATTTAGAAACTGGAGGTAAACGGGACCATACTTGGGAAACTTAAAAATACCTCCACAAATATTTTTTTGCTAAACTGAATTAAATCGTGTACATGTAAGCAATACACAGATCTATTTACAAAATTTACTATATGTGGATTTAATAATCTTTAAATGATAACTTACATAATGAAAGAATCTAATTATAGCTAAGAATTTTATCAGTAAGGAGAACTGATTGATGCATTATTTCAGAAGAACAAGTATGATACTCTCATTGACATCATCCAACTAATGGACAGTATTTTCTTCTAACAGTAAACTACATCTTATGAAGACTTGATATATGTAAAAGTAAGACAGAGTAGGGGAAAAAACCCAACCAAAATAATACTTGTTTCTTATAATAAACCTTAGCTATCTATCTATCTATCTATATATATATATATATATCTGTTTCTTAAAAACAGATACATACCTGCTATTAAACAATGCTGTGTAGCAACTGGAGACATGTGATGGCTATAGACTGCTCCCTCAAAGTGAAATATATCTGCAAGCTGATAATAAAAAGATGAAATTAATTACAATGTAAGTATATTAGCAGAATATAGACACTCACCATTATTTTTCAAGTAACAGCTACAAGTAAGACTAATACAAA
>VWZV01000556.1:23492-34976 GCA_013397155.1 Irena cyanogastra
TTACCTAGAAATGATAACTCTCCTGGTTAGAAACCAGATAACACAAACATCATAGAGTAAGCCTGTATCCAACAGCAGGACTACACCAGAGCTCAGAGATGACCCAAAAGACAGACCAAGAAAACTGATAAATCAGAAGCATGGACGGAAATCATTACAGTTATCAAAAATTAATAAAGCTAGTAAGAAAACAAGAAGTTTATAATATGGAAATAGAGTCAACAGGAAGAAGGCACTTCAGACTAAGCTTAAAGCCCATTTTCATTCATGAACACCACACACTATTTTCAATTCCTAAAATAATAAGACAGTTCCATATAAAACTATTATCTGCCTCATGACCATTTAAAACGAATGGAACATATTTTGTTGTCTCATTCTAAAATACTGTATATGAAAAATTTCTTAAAACTGAGTTGTCTGTACTTCCAAAAACACCATTTAGTGGCTGAACAGGTCATTCAATAACTTATGTGTACACTGTGTCTTTCAAGAGATGCTCAGAAAACTAACTATCTAGAAACCTAATTGTTTATGAGAAGATTTAGCAACTGCAAACATAGCTTTATATCTAAAAATAAAAAAACAAAACCCAAAGAAACCCAAACCAAACAAAAAAAGCTAAAAATTTGTTCCCTGTTATGTCCCTAAAACGACAGACCTCTTTTCAAAAAAATTATTTCGCTATGTGTTAAATAGCAGTCAAATATTATCAATGTCAATTTCTGATCCCGATGAACATTTACGTATCAATGATACTATGAATCAATGTAAATGTTCATAGGGATCAGGACAAACCACTGTCATGAATTCACAGTTCAACCCAAGATGCGAGGATTAGTGAGTCAAAGCAACATAAATTCCTAAATAATCTGTTTACCGTATTACTGTCAGTTACATTGCTTAGCGTAGTTTTAACGGTTTCTCTCATTCTCTACTGATTTTTAGAAATGATGCTCATAGTTTTAACAACAGCAGAATTCTGGACCTGGATCCTGTATGCCAAGACCACCAGTCTTTCAAAAGCACTGGTTATTAGATGCTGGTCTTATTTTATTAAAAATAAGTAGCCCTGCTGTACACTGCCATTAGACTCTACAATCTCCAAGAATGAACTGCAGAGTAGACCTTGCTGGACAAGTTTACCCAGCAAAAATTCAACTATTCCTGTTCACAGCAAAAGCAGAAAGGAACTGTCCCAAGGGTTCCAAGCTGTCCTACAGTTTAGACATTCAGGTCTTCAGAAATGGGCAGGTACACACCAAGATGTACATGAATGCCAGGACCACACCATCCTGCTGCTGCACCCACAGTTCTAACAGGTGGCTGTTTTTCATCTACAGGATGCAGTGTCCTGTTCATCTCTGCAATAACTTCAGATATGCAATAAATACCATGAACACAAAGAAGGCTGCAATCTGTAGAAACCCTCTTACTTTTAAAGTGTTTGTATCCCATATTTTCAAGGTTTTGTCAAATGAGCTTGATGTAAATATGCCAGTGTCATGCGGATACCACTGGACTGTCTCCACACTGAATTTATGTACATCAGGATGACTCCTAAAATCAAGGAAAATATTCCAACTGGTTAGAGTTTGATAACCATCTTGTAGTTGTCTTGGTATTTGATGACAAGCTGAAAACATAAACATTTTTATTAATTTGTCCTGAGGTTTTCAAGAAGAACTATATTTTTGTTGGCTTGATTTTCATTCAACTAATACTCGTTACTTTGAAGAGTCTTCATTTCAAGGAACTACAGATCATTACCTTTCCAAAAGATGGTAACTGTAGCATATCTCCAGACACTCACAAAGCACAAAAAATGTCTTTTGAAATATTTAAGTTGCAATGTTTACAGATCTTACGTTAAACATGATGGCCTAACACTACAAACCATTTATGCTCCTTAGAAATGGATCCACTGAAAAATACAATCACACATACAGTTCAAAAAATTCATTAGTATTAATGAATAATTACAGCTACATAGTTATTGGCAAGTCCTGTCTGACAAAGTCACCAGAGAGCAGTAGGCTAAATCACTGAGAGTCATTTATATATGCATTCAGAAATGAATGCGGAAGAACCATAGGAAACTTTCAACTGAACTGTGGATATTTAGAGACTGCAATATAATTAATAATTAACTGTGGCAGAAAGAACAGACAGCAGAGCCAATCTTGACAGCTCCAGGATATGGACTTAACTGACCAGGCCCTGAATAATATATGTCATTCAAATACCTGGTAGACAACTCATATCTGAGCTGGATGCACATGGATCCAGCTTCAAGGGCCCAAAACCAGCTGTTTTCTCACTCTACCCTCTGCAGTGGGATGAGGTAGAGCATTCAAATGTGAAGGTGTGAAAAGTTGTGGATTCAGATAAACACATTTTGGTAAGTGAAAGGGAACAAATCAAAACAAACTCTACGAACCCAGGGAAAAGACAAACAAACAAAACACCAAACCAGTGAAGTGATGCAAAAGTAACCCCTTACCATAGGCTTAGACTGTTGTACATGACATTTTATGGTATGGAATATCAGTATGTCTGTGGTAAAAGTGGGTCAGGTGTTCCAGCTGTTTCCTCACAGCCTTCCATCCAGCCCGTGAAGGGGCAGTGAGGAACGCTGAATGCCTTGACACTACCGAGCACTGTCCAGTACTCACTAAAACATCAGTATGTTATAGTTACAGACTGGTTACAAGTCCAAAACATACTACTATACAAACTATCATGAAGAAAATTAACTCCATCCCTGCTAAATGTCATCCTACAAAACACCTCAACTGGCTCCAACTGCAGCTAGAAAAGGGTTAATGAGATTTCTTTGCATTGTTCTATCAAACGTCCTGGCCTCCACAAGCAGTAAGTATTGCAGGGCTATCCATTATGCAAACAGAGATGCAGATCTGCCATGGACAGAAGAGTACGTACTTCTTGATGTACCTATGTCTGGCCTAAATTTGTCTAGAGCAGCACTGCATAACACTACCTTTTAAGGGCAGGAGTGGATCATCACAAAGGAGAATGAAAATCAACACCTTTCACCTCTAAACAGAATTAAAGGAGACATCATCTCAATAGGATGCTGAATTCAAAATAACTAAATGCATGACAACAGTCTTACACACTGTTCTAAGCTACGTCAAAGCGTAGTGACATGCTGAAGGGAAAAAAAACGTACATACTTGTTCTTCTAAACGTGAGTGTTGGCATACCTTCAAAATATCCCATCCAACACTCGTGATTTGTCTTTGAGCAGACCCAAACTCTTGACTGAACGAGGGCCTTCAATTTAAAAGTACTGAAGTGCCATTTTTAACAACTCGGCCTGAGCCGTCTACCCAACTGTCTCCTCACACTTACTGGTTCCTCCTTAGCCAAGAATACGGGTCAACAGTAAATGTTATTTAACCCAATATGGTCTCTCAAGTAAGTTGAGCTGTTGATGTAGAATAATGTTCCCACAATCCAATCAGCTTGCTCACTGCTCTTGAAAATCTCTTATGCATGATGAACAGCATGGCTGCATAAACAAACCCTCACTTCCTCCAGGCAAACCAGGAAGGATGTGACTGGTATCCTGGGAACCAGATGGGGAGTTCTAAATGGCAAGATTCTGAATTATTAAGGAACAAAACTCTTCACAATAGTGACTTAAATAAACTGAAACATCCTCTGTGATCTTCCCTTTTGGCTTTGGGAACTAACCAATGGTTTCAAATTGATATATTACCTCAGTGGGACGGAGTTAACAAAAAAAGACTATCAATTGATCACAGATGCACTTAGCATAGTCCAAACCAATGTTTCTTTAGCACTTACTTCTATCCAAGCTCAACTATGAATGCACTGATGATAGCTACAATCACAAGGGAAGGCAAAGAAACCATTACTCATTGAAATTCAAGCGGTAATTTGGGATAATACAACTGAATTTCAAAGAAATGCCAGTTCTGCAGATACTTAGTCAGTTTTACCTATGATCCCATCAGAAGCGCAGCCACAGCTTTTGTGCTAATACACAATGCTTCACTACATGATATAAAGTGCATTAGGATTAAACCACAACTATACTCAGAACTATAAAAAATTAAACTCAAACTATACTCAACCTCTGGAACATAGAGTATGGGCCTGAAAAGATGGAAATAAATGGGAGACTACTGATGCCAACATGTGCATTGCATGAGGGCAACAAGGATGCATCTGTGAATGTAACAATATCAAAACCCAAGGCATTTGTTGTGACACCAAGCAAAATGTTTCTCATTTTGAGATTCATCCCAATGAAAACTTGGAAACCACATATATTGGTAAAGGATGCGCTTTCTTGAGATCCTCCTGTTGGAAGGATATTGAAATATTGGAACATAATGATACTCTGATTCAAGATTGCAGCGTACTCCCATTGGTATGAACCTCATGCTGGTAAAGAAATTGTTATAGCACAAAGACCTGAGCTGCTTGTTGAAAACAAACCCCAAAAAAATGGACAACAGACTTTGTTTACTGGGACACCCTTTTTGGATGGTCACTAAAAGCTACCAGAATTTTCACTAATGTTCACCCTGTTGTCATTTTGTTGATGGTAACTTTTTTGCTTTTCATTCTAATAATCATATTGTATGTTAAGGTTTGGATAATTATGAAACAATTAGCCTACTGGCTACCCTCACTAATACCAGATAACCACACACTAGAAATATATTAGATGATCTGCGCTGTATAAAAGTGTGAAACATCCTCAAATTCTATTTGGACATTGTGAAGCTTGAGTGACTAGTCATGGGTGGATTATGTGGAAAGATGGCTGGAGGTAAAATTGGAGGAAACTGAGAAGCTACATTCACATTCTAACAGAAGTTATAATGATACAGGAATTATAGGCTGAAGTGCAGGTGCTTCTTCTGGATGGAATGTGGTGAGCATGACTGAAAGCTATTCCACAATGATTCCCCATACAAGCAGCCTGCAACCTCAAGCACCTGCTACAAGGTGGGGGGGGGGAGGGTGGGAAATGAAATGAGGGAGCCAAGACACCATGGCCAGGCACTGTTGAAAGCTCTGCAGGGATTGGTACTTTGGATCTGATAAACCACACAGCACCTGACTCCCAAGGGTGACAGAAGATGTCTTTCTGTTGAACCAACAACTGTGGTGAAATTACTCTCCATGGGTGAACTTGGTTCATTATCATCTAACTGTAATACTAACACAGACCTACATCCCAAAATTCAGAACCACAGAATATTCTCAGCTGGAAGGCAAACACAAGGATCACCAAGTCCAACTCCTAAGTGAATGGCCCATATAGGAACCAAACCCACAGCCCTGGCATTATTAGCACCATGCTCCAATCAACTGAGCTAACCTCAAGTTACCCACCCCCAGGAAAAGATCGCCCCTCACTGAGCATGTGCTCTGCATTTTACTGACTGTATCTTTAAGAGTAAAGGGAGAGAATTTTACACCATTTAGTAACATTGGTATAGTACCTCAAGCTGCAACTAAACATAACGGAACAGTATAAAAGCAAATCAAAAATGGTGAAGTTACAGAAGATTCCATCCTAACTTCTGTGATCAGTCAACAAGGTGATCTGTCTTCTTCCCCAGAGGAATGCCTGTTAGTAAGAACCTTACTCTTCATGCACTTTATTAGGATTAGATCTTATCTGAACATGTTTTGGCAGTCAGAAACAATCACTGGCAGTCCTCAAACCCTAACCTGTCATAATTTCCTCTTATTGATAAAGAATGTTATTCCATGGTTAGAGTGAGTCCTTCAGGGACACTGGCACTCACTGGCAGTGGGTAATATACTAGAATAAAGAAGGAAACCCCATTGAGGGGGTCTCTCTTAGGCTGTTGGTGTGTGTCCCTGAACAAGTCAGTTGAACCACCCTCCAATGCAGCGGGACTGTTCACTGAAGGGTCCCTATACAGGGTGCTGAGGGGCTGGTTGGACATAAAGGTCTCAGCTTTCCCAGGGCACTGACAGACTAATGTAACACCAAGAGTTGAGGAAATCTTCCTTTTTCACATGACATCTATAGATCTGATTTCACCTGACCTAATAAACCTTTCTGCTCACTTGGGTTGCTACAATGCAAAAAAAGACACCTTTAAGGAGAGTTAGCCTGAAGCCAGCACTGACAAGACCAAGCAAGAGATATTGAGCAACTTTTTAGCTTAGTTTAATGACTTCTGCATTGCTCCTCCACCTCTGAGGCATATCCTAGAATGGCCTGTTACTCTGGCACAGTGCTAAAAGCCAACAAATTTTATGCATCTATTCTTCAGGGAGGTATGCTGCTTTTGGCTGGAGTAGAATCAATTTTTTCACAGTGACTAACATGGGATACGTTTTGAATTTGTGCTGAACAGAGTTAGTAACACAGAGATGTTTTTATAATTGCTGAGCAGGGCTTACACAGAGCCAAGGCCTTTTCTGCTTTTCCTACTGACATGCTGGTGAGGGGACTGGGACTGACTGGGAGGCTGGCAGGAGACACAGCCAGGACAGGTGACCCCAGCTGACCAAAGGAATATTCCAGACTGTGTGACATCACACTCAGTATATAAAGCTGGGGGCAAGAAGGAAAGAGGAAGAGACATGTTTGGAATTATGGCATTTGTCTTCCCGAGTAACCATTATGCGTGATGGGGCCCTGATTTCCTGGAGATGGCTGAAGCAGTGAATTAATTCCTTGGTCTGCTTGCATTTGCACCTTCTGCTTTCCCTATTAAACTACCTCAACCCAGGAGTTTTCTAGCTTTTATCCTTCTGATTCTCTCCATGATCCCACTGGTAGGAGAGTGAGCAAACACCTGTGCAGAACTTGGTTGCTGGCTGGAGTTAAACTATGGCAAGCTAAAAATCTTTAATATCTGCAGAGCCAGGAAATCAAGCTTGACTCACAGTGAGCTTACTCCTGGAGAAGCATTTCTATGCACTGTGCAGAAATATCTAAACCCAAGGAACTAATTATCTGGGTACAGTGACTGGAAATGCATAACACTGGACTCTGGTCAACTCTGCACAAGAACAATCAATTCTCCCATAATCCACAGAGCTGAGGAATGAACTAACAAACTCTTGAGTAGCTCTGCAGGAAACACCTTTGATCTGGCTAAGCATAGCAGTGGCTACATGCCATTCAGCCTAGTTTCATGTCTCAGGATGTACATTATTCCCAGTTCATTCCATACGAAGTATTTTCATGCATTACTCAAAATATCCCAGCCTTTTCTATCGAAGACAAATTCTATGGATAATAGGTCACTGTTCATTCATTCTTCCTAGACATGTTTTGATTAGTAGAGACCACCTTAAGGATAAGCATTAGCTGCATATTATCTAGAAACTGGTACTGTTTGTTTACTCTTAAATGCCAGTTTTTGTCACAGGACAGCATGAATCATATGAAACCAGGTAAAGCTCTCTGTGCTGACTCCCAGGAAAACAGAGAAAGTTTTACTTTTGTATTTGCAATAATGGCCCTATATTCTAGATGAGAAACACAGGGTAAATCACAGCTTGCCACCAGTAACTCTCTTTTGTTTTTCTATGCTAACGGACCATCAGCAAGCCCAGTTCAGGGTCTAATAGGAAACAGCTTCAAAGGGCCTCTAGCAGGACCTTATTTTTTAAGCAACTTAGAGACCAGACCTGTGTTCTGCCTTGCAGTCTTGGAAGACAGGCAAACTTTCACAAGATGTCAGCACTATAGCCTTCAAAGACAGGAGCTAGACAGTCAGAGGAAAGTGTTTCTAAAGTATAAATTAATTTAAGTCAGAAACACTGAATAATATTCCAAATATCTAAAGATACATATGTAAACATATGTACATATGTAGCTAATTAGTTAGTAAGTATTTAAAACATACTAGGAAGCTTCATGAATACTACAAATAAATAACTGAGGCAAGAAACCTACTAAGGTTATTCAAGCAATAAAAATCATAAGCCTGTCATTCAGAGCAGTGCCACACAAAATCCAATTCTACTAGCAAAATTTATGCCTTCAGTAGTAAGAAATAAGACATATCTATGGAAATTAACACCTACTCAAGAAACAGACAATCAACTAACCATCCTCCTCAACAGCATCTTCGAGGACGGAATATTTCTACTGACTTAACTGAAGTTAATGATGGCCTGATTTTAGCATAGACTTGACAGCTTTTACATTGTGCCTTCTTAGCATGAATTTCTTCAATTTGCTGCATCTGTTTCAGAATCCATTTCAGTTCTGAGATTTGGAGATGTATAGTCATTATATGTTCGCAACTACAATTTAAAATAATTTTGTGCAAGAAGCCCAGCCATCAACACTTGTTCCACTAGCTATGCTCTAATAGCCTTTTTCTTTCTTATGATGCAAGATGTTGTTAAGGCCTTTTCTTGTTACAAATCTGTTCTGTTCTTATATAGCTGACTCGTGAAGCCTCTGACTCTTAGACATCAAATAATGAGTGGAGTGGGAAAAAATAAGGGGAAAAATGCAGCTACCAATCTATTATGAAGTAGCATATCTCTTACTTAGGTGAAGTTCTAACCTACTAGACAAGCCTTTATCCAAATAAGGCAAAAAGCAGCCTTTGCTAGAAGACTTAACATCTATAATGGAAAAATGTGTATTGCCTGCAGGGACAGCCTGATAAATCAAAAAAGGCTTTGACTCTTTATAAAGATTACACGCAGCACATTAGTACCCTGTTCTTCAGAAAAATACATCCCATTTTTTCCAGTAACACATCTGTATTAATTCAAATATGTTCTTAAGTTTTGTATAAATCACTTCTGTACCTGCTGAACACCAGATGAACTAAAAATAGCTACTAGTAAAGCTGGAAAGAGAGAGAGGGAAAATAAAATAAACAGCTACAAATAGGTATTAAATTTTCCCAAACAGATGAAAAGTATTATGCAAATAATTGCACGATAATCCTGCTTAAAAGTATATTTATTAGAATATATGTATTATATATGTTTGGGGAATACAGGAAATATTTCTACAGCAGTACCAAAACTTCTTTCTCAGTTACTGACATAGAGGCACCAAATTTCAACATGAAACAATAGGAAAACTCACAGGTGAGAAATTATGAGTTAAAGGAATGTTTGGGTTTCTTTTTTCCCCTGTCTTCTTTTCCTAGTGTAAAAATATGAGGTTAGAATACTAGGTCTGACTTCTTTTTGTGGTGTCTACAGCAACGTAACACTGTCTAACTTTAGTTTCCACGTGGGTACAATTGATATCCTTCCTTTTAACGTTTGAAACTGATATAGATTTGCTCAAACAATACCAGAGTCAGTGTATATATATTGTACACGGAGTAGACAAATCAAGAAGAAGCAATTATCTCCTGCTACTAGCCTTCAAAGATTTCTGGCAGTATGTTCTACAGTACTTTTATCCTAGAAATAAAAACAGACATTAACTTGCAAATTTAATTCTAGCCACACAAGAACTATATCACGTACTTCTAAAAGACTTTCAGAGTACTTACCTTCCAACAGAAAAAAGTGCTTTACATGTGTAACTTGGTTTCTTGGTCAAGTTTTCAAGGTCATAAAGTACAATAACACCCTCCAATCCACCAGACAACATGCTGAAAGTGTTAACAAAGCACAAAAGTTAAAACACTCATAATCTCAATATGCTCAATATAATAGCATGTTCAACAAGACAACAAATCCATGTTACCAAAACATAGTGAATGACTTACGGACATTTTTACCAACCGAAGTATATACTTACTATCTTCCTTCAACAGGGTCAATATCAAGGGTGTTGATACTGCTTCCATGTATTCTTTCCACATCTCTATCTTTATTTAATTCCAGACTTAAAACCCTACCCGCAAAAAAAAGAAAGAGAGAGGAACAAGAACAGAATCATTAAATGTTATTATGCAGCTCTGAACAACTGAAACCTAGTTTCATGTTCCTTCAATGCATTTACTTCATCCTTGCCATTTTTTTGCAAAATTACACAATATAGAGATAGAAATAAGTCTTGTGAAGCTGGTGGAAAAAAATACTTTGTTGTCTGGAAGGTAAGAGAGAAATAAATATGTAAAACAGGCTCAAAGACAAAGCAAAACTGCGTTTTGGGTCAACGTATTAAACAAAACCAGGAATGCAATTTGAAAACACTAAGAAAAGAGAGCATTAAGAAGCTTGTAAACAAGCACAAATATTGGCTACTTTATTGGCTATATAGCCACAAATACTGGCTACTTTGAAGCTTCATCATGTAGCATTCTTTCAGGCTTCATCCTGCTTGGAACTATAGACACCTAGTGGACAAAGTAATTCAGTTCATCAAGTTCACAGTATTTTTTTAATGAAACAAAGTTTGTATGCTACATTTTCTGCAATGGTAAATAAAAACTAGGTGACCCCCGATGATGTAGCTTCCAAGACAACCTTTTCTGACCTGCAATTCTTAGCTTGTATTTTTGAATACTTTAGTATTGCATAATCCAAAAAGAGATATTCTGCTTCATTGAATCATACTACCTGATATAAAATTTAGCCTTGCAACATGATCCGAGCCTCCTATGGCACCATTTTGTACAAAGCACAACACCATCACAACAAAAACATAACTCAGTAGGTAACTGAAAAGCTGTGAGGCAGGTGCCCCTACTCAGCTTCGCTCAAGTGGCAAAAAATCCTGATGTGAGAACCTTAGGCTGCTACAGGCATGTCTGTAGACATCCCATAAAAGCAGCAAATCATTTAAGCTCTCTTGAACTATGTGAAATATAATTATGCAAGAATTTACCTAGAATAAGAATTCTGACATGCACAAGATACCAAATTTAAAACCTTTGAGTTCCAGATAGAAATTTCAGGAAGCAAGAAAACCCCCTGTGAAAATGCGTTAAAGCACATGGCTTCAAAATGCACCTATAAATGAAATCCACTGAAGACTACAGATTTTTTTTTTAAGTCAAAATAAAGAAGTTTAAGAAAGGAAATGCTAAGCAGACAATGGTCCGAGTAAGGTTAAGTCCACCCAGTGTGTTACCATTCTCAACACTGAATGCTACATGAGGGCTGAGGGCACAGCGGGACATAACCGTGCTGTCAAAATGCGCCCAGAAACAAGCTTCCTGAGCTACTAAAATTAATTTCTATTTTAAGCATTTGTTTGACAATGATACTGGCACTGCCCGGGTTATCGATCAGCGGCTGGGCAGGCGGAGTGCCCGGCTGACAGACCCAGCACGCCGCGGGCAGGCAGCGACAGCCAGGTGCGCGTGGGTGAGCTTGCGGGGAATGGCTGCTCCCCACCAGGGATCCGCAGTGAGACGGGAAGGAGAGGCCACTCTCTCTCCTGTGTCCAAAGAAGGTTTTACTCTCCCAGGACAGGGACGAGGAAAGCAGCCTCGAGCTGTGCCTGGGAAAACGTTATAAAGCAACAGAAACAGGGGGGCTGGCACGCAGGCCAGCCAA